>WNWK01018679.1:0-39388 GCA_009830355.1 Cherax destructor | reverse complement strand
GAAACAAGGTCAGAGAAGAGCGAAGGTCAGACGTGTCAAAAGGGCCGGTCGGAACCCCGGTACTTTAAGCAGGTGACGAACCGGCACCAGCAAGAGGTACAGGGGTATTAGGTGTCCAAAGAGTTGTCCATTAACGAGGTAGGGTCAGAACTGGGTGCAGTATCAAGAAAGGGCCCAGGGGTAGGTTCACGGATTAGGGCATCCATGGTTAGGTTACTTCTTTCTTTTTATTTTTAAGAAAAAAAAGAAAGAAAATAAAAATAAAAAAAAGAATAAAAAAAGGGGGTAACGTGGAGGAATAGCTCCTAGGAGGAATGAAAGGGCTGTAAATCCCCCTCCGCGCCCAAGAGGACCTCAACACCGCAAGTAGTGCAGATGCTGCATGGAACCCATGCCATACCCTACCCTTCATGCCAGTAAACCAGCAATCCGGGATAGCAACCTCACATCCACCGAGCCACCTCGGCGGACAAAAGAGAGGGCGGCCGGATACCCGCCACAAAGCATACCACCTTCGGCCATCACCCCCGGAATCCGAAAGGTGGCCTCCAGAGATACACCCGTTGCCCGAAAGATACCCAAGGCCACTCCCCAGGAGACCGGAGAGGATCGGGACATTCCCAGGCGATCCAGATTCCACGGCAAACTACACCACCGCCAAGAACCTCAACGGAATGGGATGGACCACGGTACCCTTCCCCCTACCTAGGAATTAGAATGCCTGTGGAGACAAGCTCCCAGGGTAAAAATGGGAAGGGAATAAGGGAGGGATGAGGAGGAGGAGGAGGAAAGGGAGGATGGGGAAGATGGGCAAGGGGGATTGGGGGGTAATTAGGTTCAGTCTGAGGAAGAAGACAAAGAGGTCCAATTCCTCAGACCGATAGCCTCTTTACCACGACAAGGAGCCCCCCTTAAAGAGGTGGACTGGGTACAACTGGCACCAAAAGCCTAGTCTATCGGGAGAGCAACCAAGGGCAGTGACCCTCAGAATCGTCATAAGGTAAACATAAGGCACGTGTAATTTAACTCCTTAAGTAATTTTCATACACCACTTTGTTTAAACTTTGCTGAAGGTTTATGATAGGCAAATATTATGATAAAAAGACTTATGTATTAATGCATAATATATACAAACTATATTTGGTAGACACATTATTATGTACAAATAAATTAAGTATTATACATAATATTAATGAATTCAAAATCTAGAGATACACATTTTACAAACCACTGATAAAAAGAGTAAAACTGAAGGTAAGAGTTGAGAGCAGAACACTGGATTTCCTCAGCACTCACAAACACCCGGAATGAGAGGTTAACCCTGAGAGGGGGGATGCTGTCAGGGTGAGCCACACCAGGAACTACACCACCACTGCACACGTAATTAATCTTGCACGTGAGCAGAGTTGGGGGAGGATGTACCTGGCAGTAACAAAGGCATCTTGCAAGTTGAAGAACAAATGAGATGTAGAGTAATATCAGCAATGTAAAACTATAAAAATGCACATACCTCTTTACAAATTTGTAATGTATGACTCAATCACATGGACTAGTACCATATTAAGAGATCAAGACAATAAATACATACACAGTGAACTAAAGAAAAATTATATTCAATCATTCATATTAGCACAGAAAATGAGACAATAACAGCTGATATTTTATACATTTTCTAAGAATCTAAATTGAAAGAGTTATAAAATAAATAATTAGATACCCAAGGAGAGTGGTCTAATGCAGTGGGGAATACCGCAGTTTCCCAATATCCCTGGGATGGTGTGATCGGCGTAATGCTCAAAATGCTTTGGGGAGAACACTTTGAGAATTTCACCGAGCATGAAAGAGAGAAAGATGCCAAGTTCCACTTGAAGTACTGCACTCCAGAATGAACAGCCCTCAAACAATCAAAACTAGACAGCAGGACAAGTCACACAGAAACAGTTATAGTTGGTCAGATATAAGAGTTCCAAATCTCTGGCTACTGGGAAAGCTCACACAGTCCAGAATCTGGAACTTTCAAACCAAGTAGTACAAATTTTGTTCCCTAGTCTCTCCTGCACCATCATCACTGGAGAAAAGCCGTAGACAGACTTCACACATACATAAACATTTACTACAGGAAAAAGCTTGGCATATGAAACACCGAGCAGCAACAAGGATATGGCAACAACCCTACCTATTGAGGAACCCGTGTCTTGGTTAAGGACTCAAGGGTAGAAAATACAAGTGGAAACAATGCAAAGTACAGTAGACATAATTTTCACTCTGGACCCTTGAAGATAAAAATTCTTTTAGTCACAAACCATAATAAATGCAATCAAAACAAACTACTACAAGAAGACCAATATCCTGAACTTAGCTCAGATAGAGGGGTCTCAGATACTCTGCTTCCTAAGCATGTATACTAGAATATAACAGACCTACATTATACAGCAGTTCAGCTTTTCAGAAATAGCAGGTTTGCTAATTTAATTTTTTTAGGATAGGTATCAAGAAGACCTATTTCTCTATTCACAACATATACACTGGAAAAATCTCTGTGGCATCTAATTAAAATTTTTAACATCTAATCAAAATTGTTTAAAAGATAATCTCATCATATCTAAAATAAATGTTCTACAATTTCAAAAAATAAAAACAATGAGGTTATGAAAATGGAAGATGTACACAGGATTGCAGGAACTGGCAAGGAGCATCAATGGAAAATCTTTGGAAGATGTAGATTGTCAGCAATGCAGAAGGAACTGTTGATAGTATAAACATGCTTGACAGGCTGTATGAATTAAAGGATAATTTGTAATTGGCATGTAGTTGAATAATATTGCCTAGTAAGATACATTACTGTGATTGTGGTAACTGAGAAGGTGAAAAGAGCACAGGTAAAAAAAAAAAAAAAGTCAAAGATTTACAAAACAAAGATGGGGTTTGATTAACTACAGGATTGCTAAAGTTCTAAAATTGTAGACTGAACATGACAATGCTGAAAAGAAGCTGAAGGAACCAAAATTAAGCTTGATACTTCAACAAGAGCAATTTTATAGTTGAAAGAATAAGCAAATAGAAAAATGGTTAGGAAAGTCAAAAAGTAATGGGGTAAGAGCTGATATAATGAATTAGAGTAAGGGAGAACCTGTGACCTGTATGTGCAATTGCAATGCAGGAGTAAACATCGAGTTGCAAATATGTAATAATACTTTGACAAAATCCTCAGAACAGCTTCTCAACGACTGCCTTCATGCAAGAATACTGTTCATTAGCTTCCATCAAACAGCACATGATTGATGCATATGAAAACATTAAGATAGTAGAGTGTACAAGTACAGACAAAACTTGGTAACTCCCAACTGCTGCTCACCAGCAACAAAAAGAGAATTAACGGAGGAAAGGGCAAGGGAAGATCTCAAACAATGCAATTTTCTACAAGTGAAAAAGAAAAACATGGAATGGATAGATGAAATTACCAAGATTAGACTGTATTACAAATATTACAATAACACAGCATAAATTGGACTTTGAAGAGTGCATAAGTAGTTTCAATAACCTTTTAAGGTTAATTTCATCAATGATGCTTATCATAATGACTGAATTCAATATCTATCACTTGTTTAACATATTGCATATACAAATGATGAAATGGAACAAAACAAAAGTATTGAAACAGCATCAGGATAATGCTTAATTAGGGTGCTGTGCATTTACATTAAAATACAATTGACATGTAGTTTTCTGTATATTATGGAACTTTAGATGCAGAATAAAGCTGTCAGTCAACTCAATTATGCTCAAAATTAACAAGTCAATTGAGTTGATCATTGGCGTTACCATACCAACTGACCTCTCATCTCTATCAGCCAATACTTTATCTGATCATTCACCAACAGCTTCAATTATACTTGTTCAATTTCATGAGAATAGTCCCTATAAAAAAGTGAGTGGTCATACTGCTGCCCACATTTGGGTTGTAACTAAAAATAATAATAATACCAGTGATCATTCTCATAATTTTTTTGTCGTCTCCTGTGGCATGAAATACGAGTTGCCACTTTCAAGAAATTATTAGATTTAACTTGCAAATTCCTGTGCTGTCCATCCTTTGTTAACTGGAGAAAGCTCCATCATCATACATAATCTGACTAGCAATCGTGAACTTCGTGCAAGTTTCAACAAAACACATTCAGACAAATTCTGAAATACTGAGCAGCATAGCACTGGTGCATCAAAATTTTTTGACATTATCTGCATAACTTTTTCCCCATCATTTACACGAGGCTTGTTTCATAATCTGCTCGACTCTCTATCTGACAACACACACAACCTTCATACAAGCTCGGCATGTCCACAAATGCTCGTCACAAGATGTACTAACATATCTACTGCAGGAAACTCCTTAGTGTACATTGGCTGACTAGAAAATGTTTGGACTTTATTAACTAGTAGTTTTAAAATAGTTTCAATCTGGAAACAGTTATTCAGATGTTGAAGTGTATACTCTGAAAAATTTGTCAAAACCCCAAAACTCCTAACACAAAATGAGCTTAATATGCTTTCTGGCTGACTTCCTATACTCTCACTAGCAAAATACATATATAATCTTTAATGACAAGAATATAACCACCCATCAAGCAAGCATGAACAAAGAGCAAGGACAATGCCAATAGTGCATATAATAAGTTCAATGTATGGTGTTATAGTTTTGTAAGTTTATAACAAAATTTTAAGTGTCAAAGAGAATACATTTATCTGTAAATTGTCTTCTTCTATCTCACCTTGACTGTTTCTCGCTGCTTTAAAATTACTGTTACGTACATGCAAAATATACTTATTTAATATTTAAAAACATGATATAACTTTAAAAATTATAAATTCAAGCTCATCTGAATGGTGGAGTTTCACATGTTCCATAAACTGCAAAACCACCAGATACCCGATTCAGGACTCTCACCTTTAAAAACATCACTTAAGTGTTCTTGTACTCAAAAACAAGGATAACAAATTTAAGAAATGTCAAAGAGACATTCGTATAAATGCATGCTTACTTGATGTAAGCGATCATCCTCATATTCTCTGCCATGAGCTTATGGTGATGTATGCACAGTAACTATTATGACAATAACCAATACATTTCTCACTTGAGCATAATAAATAATCAAGAAATAATCAGTGGATGCCCACCTTGCAACACCACAAAATGTATGCTACAAGGTATGAAGAACAATGGGCATTACAGCTTGTAGAGCCATAAGCTGTATGTTCTGTAGCACTGGTAAGCAAGCTATGAAGGTCCCACAGAACTATAAGCTATACAGCCTGTAGGTAAGCAAGCTAGTAAAACTTGCATGTTATACAGCCTGCAGGAAAACAAACTAGTACAACCTACAGAGCTGCAAGCTTTACAGCCTGCAAGTGAATAAGCTATGAAGTAGGACCCACAGAGCTGAAAGCTATACAGTATGCAGGTGAATAAGCTAGTACAACCTGTAGAACTGCAAGCTATCCAGCCTGCAGGTGAACAACTTACGTAGTACAACCCATAGAGTGTAAGCTATACAGCCTGCAAGTGGGCAGGCTATGTAGTATGACCTGCAGAGCTGCAAGTTGAATGTTAGTCCAATCTACTTAGGGTTTGTGCATTAAATATTCATGCCTTTTTAAGAGCAAATGTAATAAAGAATATATTATGATGTGCCAATGCCCCTTAGCTGACTCCAAATACCAATAAAATATTGCTAAAAATCTGCCCTAATAATTAACCAGCATTTACTTTTTTTTTCACAATATGCCCATTTCATGGTTCTCAAATTAGTACAATGCAACAGGCATTAACAAAATATAATATGATCTGCCTATGGACAACCAATCCTCCAGTAGACAATTACTGTGTCATTAAATGTAAATAACAATAATTAAAGCAAATGTTGCAATGCAAGACTGCAAGAAATATTCCATGACAAACATTAATGAAGAAGAGCACTAGCTGTATAAATGACTTAGTTCACTCATGTAGGTTTCACAGTTGTGCAAGTACTCCTTCCAAAATAATGCACCACCTCCTTTAGAACACACTCTCAGCTGACCGCGAGAGATGGATAGGGTGTGAAGGTGATCGGTGCAGTCTCTTTTTGGGCAGTTTATTCAAGTTGGCTTGCATGGTGGAAAATTCTGGTCTTTCATCTGGTCGGTAACTCCAACAAGCCATTAAAATGTCCTGTGGGAAATAAAAAAAAAATGAGATATGGCTAAAGCTTAAAAAATAGTTAATTTGTATGATAATAAAAAATGTGTTGTTATTACAAAAAAAGAAAAGCACTAAACCTAAATAAAGAATGTAAAAAAATGAAAAAATAATAATTAATAATATACTGAGAACTCCTAGGTAGTAGGTTGGTTGGCAGCAACCATCCAGGGAGGTACTACTGTCCTGTCAAATGAGTGTAAGACGAAAGCCTGTAATTGTTTTACATGATGGTAGGATTGCTTGTGTCTTTTTTCTGTCTCATAAACATGCAAGATTTCAGGTATGTCTTGTTACTTCTATGTACTTACACTTAGGTCACACGACACATTCAAGTACAAGCATATACTATATACACACCCCTCTGGGTTTTCTTCTATTTTCTTACTAGTTCTTGTTCTTATTTCCTCTCATCTCCATGGGGAAGTGGAACAGAATTCTTCCTCCGTAAGCCATGCGTGTCGTAAGAGTCGACTAAAATGATGGGAGCAAGGGGCTAGTAACCCCTTCTCCTGTATACATTACTAAAGTTAAAAAGTGAAACTTTTGTTTTTCTCTTTGGGCCACCCCGCCTTGGTGGGAAACGGCCGATTTGTTGAAGAAGAAGAATACTGAGTACTGTACAGTACATTATTAATTAAAATCTAACAAAAACTTTGTAACTGACTAACACAATTTATGCCCTATAAAAAGTACAGTGCCGGCACTCTGAAGGAGGGGTGTTAATGTTGCAGTTTTATAACTGTAGTGTAAAGCACCCTTCTGGCAAGACAGTGATGGAGTGAATGATGATGAAAGTTTTTCTTTTTCGGGCCACCCTGCCTTGGTGGGAATCGGCCGATGTGTTAATAAAAAAAATAAAATAAAAAAATTTAAACTAATGTAATCAAAACTGAGTAACCTTTGTGTAAATTATGATTTTTTAAATTGAATACAGTACCAAAACCTATACTGTATATACTTGGTTGCATTTTATCATAATAACATTTAATATTAAGCAGTCATTTAGAGAGAATGGATCAAAGTAGAATGACTTGGAGAGCGTATAAATCTGTAGGGGAAGGAAGGAGGGGTAGGGGTTGTCCTCGAAAAGGTTGGAGGGAGGGGGTAAAGGAGGTTTTGTGGGCGAGGGGCTTGGACTTCCAGCAAGCATGTGTGAGCGTGTTAGATAGGAGTGAATGGAGACGAATGGTTTTTGGGACCTGACGAGCTGTTGGAGTGTGAGCAGGGTAATATTTAGTGAAGGGATTCAGGGAAACCGGTTATTGATTTAGCCGGACTTGAGTCCTGGAAATGGGAAGTACAATGCCTGCACTTTAAAGGAGGGGTCTGGGATAGTGACAGTTTGGAGGGACTATTCTAAACCGTAGCTTCTGAGCGCCTCTGCAAAGACAGTGATTATGTATGAGTGAGGTGAAAGTGTTGAATGATGATGAAAGTATTTTCTTTTTGGGGATTTTTTCTTTTTGGGTCACCCTGCCTCGGTGGGAGATGGCCGACTTGTTGAAAAAAAAAAATTAAGCAGTCACTTATTTAACCCTTTCAGGGTTTCGGCCTTACTAGTATGGCTTACGCACCAGGGTTTTTGACGTACTAGTATGACTAAATTCTAACTTTCTCCTCAATCCCTCCTTCCAATCTGATATCCTATCTTTCTTTGCCTAGATTATTTTTTTTTTTACTCCCATGACCTTGCTCTTTATCCCACACCTCTCCCCAACATCCAAGCATTTACTTCTTTTACAAAACCTTTTTTTTAACACAGCCATCTCCCACTGAGGCAGGGTGACCCAAAAAAGAAAGAAAACACTCTCACCACCATTCACACATTATCACTGTCTTTGCAGAGGCGCCCAAATACGACAGTTTAGATATCACTGAAAACAGCCAATATCCCAAACCCCCCTTTAAAGTGCAGGCTATAATACTGAATAAGAATGAGGCCTTTGTCTTACCTTGACATCCCGTGAAGCTTGAAGGTTGGCCAACGAAGGCTTCATACCTCGGCCAACTTGCCAGATGATGGCCTCTGGTGGAAGTCCTTTATGAGGCCATTCTCCACACAGAAGCTCATACCATACAGTCCTAATGATTAAACATATCTTAAAAACAATTTCTTAAGAGATAGAGAATCCAAACCTTTATAAAAGTATAGTACAGTGGACCCTCGGAAATCGAACATAATCCATTCCAGGAGCTTGTTCTTACTCGAAATGTTCGAAAATTGAATCAATATTTCCCATAAGAAATAATGGAAATACAATCTGTTCCTGCTGTGTCAGGAGGCATGACAAAATAGTACTTCACTATGACGCTATTATCAACTCGACAGCTTATCTATCACAATTCATCTAATATGACATAATAAACAATATAAATAACATAAAAACCTGATATACATTCTAGAATGAATAAAATATGTATGTCATTACGAATGTGATGGTGGGGGAGGACAGTGGTGGCGGGCATTCTTGGTCCAGCTATGAAAACGTCTTCCCATTCTTTCATCCTTCAGACGTGTTAGTATGAGAGAAAACGGAGTTTGTAATGCTAACTGTATTAGATCACTTCTTTCCAGTCAGCTTCACGGAGTGAACATAATTCATTCCTGTCCAGGCTGGTAACAGCAACAACAACTGGTTTGTTTACAAACTCCCAAACCTTCTACACTCTCATTCTCTCTTGTTTATTCATTTAATCTTGTTTACTCACCTCTCACTCTACATTAAGACTGCCTCTCATCACCACTGCTTCAACCAATGAACAAGCTCCAAACACAATTAATTTATTGTGAAATGTTTGGAAGAGCAAGCAGGGTAATGTTCACTGGAGGATAAACAAAGCTAGACTGACTCATGACACCTGGGCAGACAGGTCTGGTACGCACTTATTCGATTGGCAGAAAGTGTTCGATTACCGAAATAAAATTTGCTCTAAAAAAGTGTTCTATTTCCGATTTGTTCAATTGCCGAGGTGTTCGATTTCTGAGGGTCCACTGTACTGTACTTTTAAACCTAAAAACTGAACAGCTAGATTACATGCAAGTCATACATGTTCCATAGTGGTACAGTACATTCTTTTAATCTATTGTAACTGTACTACACCATACTGTACATATTTCAAGAAGCATTCACATGATTTATAGAGCAGTTATATTTCAATATCTCTATAAACAAAAGTATAAAGTTCAATGCAGTGAAGCAATACACATCTATGTTCAATATACTGTACACTATCATCTCTATTCTTAATCCTATATGTAATCATGTCTTTAATTTATATAATTTGGAGACACCCATTAAGAAGTACAGACGTTATTTTGCACTTCTGTTTCTCCCAGATGAGAATTAATTAGCAACAGTGCAAGCATTATACAAATGGCATTACTACAAGCTCTCCAGCTCAAATACTACACCATTAGTCTGCACTTAAATAAAACAGTGAATATTGCATCCCCCTAAATTAATAAAATAAGGAAAGCATATGCTTTATAAAAATTATGTAACCCATAAAAATAATGAACTAAGATTTAATAGTAATATATTAAAATGCAGTGAGTAAAAACATGGAACTACTGTGTTATTTTATGTACAATTCACATAGTGCTGTTATCTTGTTAATATAATAGACACCCTGCCTCGGCAGGAGATGGCCATGGAGTTAAAAAAAAAAATACATTAAAGGGAAAAAGCACTAAATTTGCAGGGTCATACAGCACCTGGGGAATGGGGAAGCAATCAGGTTTGATCCAAGGAAGGGGAGGACAGGTCTGGTTCCTTGAATCAAGAGCCCCTCACCAGCATCAAGGAAGCAGGGAGCCTCAATATCCAGGGACAGTTGGTATGAGTTGAGCTAATGTTGTTTGGGGTTTCTGGGGTGGTCGGACAAAAAAGGGGGCAGCTTTAAGTTGGTACGTTAAGTAGATAGTTATGGTAATATTACACGCGGATATGTTGCTGGGAAAAGCTAAGAGAAGCAGTTAATGTGTTTCTCCTGGCTCCATTATATCCACAGATCTCCCTCCCTATGTAAAATCTGCAGTTTGTTTTCCAACCTCTGGCCTCTAAGATTAGAAAGGAAAACTAGAGGAGCCTCTGGTTTCTTTCTATTTGGGGGTTTCTCTTATTGTCTCCCAGTGATTTCCATGACTTCCCACTTCTGACCTATAGGCTCTCCCTTAACTATTTGCCACTCTTCAAGTATGCTCTCGATCTGTCTTCAGCACTCATTTTGCTCTGTATATACCATCTTTGTTTCTAAACTCTTCCTAGTCTTCTCCTAGTGGTGGATTATCCTAGTCAATATCACCTACCTTGTCTTTATGTTCATATTTTATGAATCTAAGGCACTTTTTCTTTCCTACAATGAATATAATTGTTTCTATATCCTGCCTGGTATATTGCACTATATATAAATACTTCATCACATTCAATAAATATTCTCTGGTATTTGTAACTTACCCAAAACCATAGACATCAGAGTAGGTGGTGAATGGGAGGCCATCATCTTGCTTTTGGACTACTCGTAAGTTCCTCATAACTTCTGGAGACAAGTAACACAACCAGCCTGGAGGAATGCTTAGCCAGTTACCTCTCCTAAAAGACAAAAGAATTTCTTATTACAATTTCTTCAAGGACACAAATAAATTAGGTTAGCTGTGGGTCTTTAGCAATCCAGAAAAATCAAGTCCAGAAAGACTTGGCCATGACCAGCCCAGACGTGTGGTACCTTTACTGTACAGAATAATGCATGCCCTATCTCTGCAAACTGCTAAACCAAATACACTAATAAATCCTTGAAATTTATAAATAAGACCAACAATAGTTCAATTTTCAAACATTTCAGGATAAGGCTCTTAAATGGTACTTATGGCACTAACCTGGTATCATGGCAAAGTCTAGTAACATTAAACAGCCCAAAGTCTGTAATGACAACCTTGCCACATTCTAGAAATATATTTTTGCTTTTTAGGTCCTTGTGAACAATTCCTCGAGCATGAAGATAGCCCATACCCTGAAAATGGAAATAAGTGTTAGTAATTAAAACTTTCATGACAGTTTTCAAGATCAGAAAAATGAATGAATTTGAAACATATACACTAGCATGTATGTATGCAACAGCAGTTAATAATTAAGATATAATTGAGAATTCATTCATTTTACTTAAAGTACCTAAAAACCTGCATCCATAAACTTAATACAATGAAAGAGTATTTCACTATTCATAATGCAACACTTGTAATATGCAACAACTAACTTCAATATTGCTCTTCTATTCAATGTTATTCCCTCATTCCTTGTCTTGTACAGTGGACTCTCGCTATTCAAACACTCCAAAACTCACCCTTTAATGTAAGTTTATTATTGTAAGTGCTTTTATAAGTGTATTTTTGGGGGTCTGAAATGGACTAATCTAATTACACCATTCCTTATGGGAATAAATTCGTTTGGTAACAGCACTTGAACAGCATTCTGGAATGAGGGTGAGTTTTGGAGTGTTCGAATAGCGAGGGTCCACTGTATTTTCCTTACCTATACAGTGGTCCCTCGGTTTTCGTGCATCTCCAAATTCGAACATTTATGTACGTAAGTGTATTTTCGTAAGTGCTGTTGCAAGTGTATTTTTGGGGGTCTGAAATAGACTAACCTACGTGACATTATTTCTTAAGGAAGTAAATTCGTTTGGTAATGGCACTTGAGCAGCATTCTGGAACAAATTTTTGGCGAAAACCGAGGGACCACTGTACTTTTATTTTTCCATCAGTATTTTTAACATCCTGTTCCCTAAAAAAAAGTTGAAATCAAAGAATCTTAAAGGGTTAAAAAAAAACTGACTCTAAATGCTGAAGACATCAGTGACTTGAGGTACATTTTTGTGACTTGACATACTGTAGGAAAAATGATTAATGAAAAGAGAAGAGATTGCTTTAGTGGCTGGAATGCCTTCAGTGTTTATTTTGGACTGTTTTTAAATTGGAATTTGTTCAATTTTGTGTAAAATGTGCACTTTATAGCAAAGATCTATTATTGAATGGGCAGCTTCTTGCTCTCAATCAATAGGGCAGAAGGCATACTAGCAAAACAGCCAGGAATCGGGTCAGTTTGAGCAATGGAACTTACCTAAAATAAGCCTCAAAGTGGACAAAATTGCTGTTACATAGTGCTCCTCAACCTCTAACTTCATAAATAACCATAACTTCATGCCTGTGAAGCTGGAGGTCAGTTTTGCATTTTTGGTGTCAATACCTTTAGAAAAAGATTCTCTACCATTTTAGAAGACAATATTTTTTTAACCTTTTAACTGTATCCGATGTACCAGTACGCAGGTGTTGGTACTGTCCAACATACTACTACGCACCTTTTTTTCGTACCCACATATCTGCCACCTGCTATTTTTTTTACTTCAGGGCAACTCTTTGGGTCTTCCATAAGTTCATACATTTGAAAAAAATCTAAGGCCAGCAGGGTGCATACAATGTATCATGGTAAATTACTTAACCCTTAAACTGTCCACACGTAGATATACGTTCACTCGCGTAGCTGACCGAACGTAGATCTACGTTTTTTTTCAAATGCTTTTAACCTTGCCACGATAAGCCTGAGTTGCCTAGAGATTAGAGAATGGGTCTGTGCACTCAGTGTGTGTAGTATTACAAAATGTGGGAATGACAAACAAAATGCACTCTTCATTTTAAAGAAAAAGAACAATTTATTTTTTTCTCAAAATACTCGGTCAGCTACGCGAGTGAACGTATATCTACATGTGGACAGTTTAAGGGTTAAGGGATGACTGTATGTCTGATGTACTGGTACGCCTCACTTGCAAAAGTAAACAAGAGGAACCAGGAGCTGTTGTTCCACCACCAGCCTCCCTACCAGCAGGGTGTGCAAGTGGCTCAAAGATTACTTATTATACATAGCCTTAAAAGACCAAAATATTAAAAGAAAAAGATAAAAACCAGTCATATCTTATATATTCGGTGAATATACCGATTATTCTAGGTGAAGCAATGTTTGACGTGCTAAAACACTTTGAAACACATCTAATATTATGAGAAACTACTATAAACCTCATTAAACATTAAAAGCAATTAAAAAACAGAAAAACAATCATAGATTAGCATTTATGCCGCTGTTGCTGATTTGTGATTTCACTCATTTTAGTCTTATTCAATTCAGAAAAACAAGCTTTTTTTCAGGCTATCCCACAATTAAAGGGTAAAACTGCAACAATGATGGAACTTTTAATTTTTGAGATCACAACAAAAAAAAGAGTTAAGAAGGGCCAGAAGTAGGTTCGACTTTCGTAAACACAACCCAGCAAGTCTAGTTTTTATCCCATGTGCCAAAATATTACCGCCTATTTTTATTTTTTTAATCGTGAGGAACTAAACCCACAGGTATCATACAACACCTGGGTGGAATGGGAGGTAATTAGGTTAAGTTCAAGGAAGGGGAGGACAGATCTAATTTCTTGGATCAAAAGTCTATCACTGGCATCAAGAAACCTCCCTTGAGGGATTTACAGACACTAACTGAAGAAACAGGTTAAATTTCTTTAATACTTCTTGCCTATATTCCATCCATATTTTAAATAGGTGTTGGTCAATGTGTTTAACTTATTTTAATAGTGTTGTCCTACTGTATTTCTTTCATCAGCACTTTCCAATGGGTTTCCTGCCAGTCAATCTGAGTTATACCTTCTTCCATATCAAGTTATTTTTGTGGATAGAATACAAAGCTAACATTTCAACATTTAGTAGATTAACTTTTCTACATTTAGAATGTCTCCCTCAGCTACATTTCAGAGCATAACCTAAGTGTTTTAGGGTGGCACTAGTGGTAGAGATCATTTTCCAATACAGTCATGCACCGCATAACAACATTTCGGTCAACAACGGACCGAATATACAATGGCAGTGTAAACAAACCTACTGTACTGCTAGTCATATAAAAGTATAATATATACAATGATGTACAGTACATAATACTTGATAATGATAATAAACAACTATGTTACTGGTTTATGTATTTATTTTATTGTACTTTTTATCATAATTCTAGTTAACTCTTTCTTCTTATAAAAAAAAAAATTAGTGTCAAACAGTATGCCACATTACACCGGCAGTAGCCTCATACATCTCGTGTTTACTGCATCTCTTGATACCATCATTTTCCCTTATGGTTAATTTAATCTTATGTTATTTTGATCATCATGGTCGCTGCAGGAGAGGAAAAAGAAAAACCCCAAAGAAAATTCACAGTGAAGGGTTTAGCAGAAGCTTTTGCAAACCTCAACAAGCTCCTTAAAAAAGTTTAAAAAAATGCACCCCAACACCGAAAGGCTTACATTAACCCTTTAATGTCCACACGTAGATCTACGTTCACTCGTGTACTGCTCCGAATATTTTGAAAAAAAAAAAAAAAAATTTAAATGAAGAGCGCATTTTTATAAACAGGATAGGGTAAAAAAAAATTTTTTAGGGCCAGTACTTACCGAGATATAAGCCCGCCAAGTTGGTGCTGGATGCTCACCTGACGGCAACATGGAGTCCTGCCGTTTGCAGAAGTATTGCCGATATACTACTTTTTTTTCTAGTTTTTATTTTAATTTATATAATTTTTATGTTCTGATAATTACAATTTATAATAGTTCTTGTGATTTCATATCCAATCTTTGTTCTAACACTAATGTTAGATACTGAAATAGTACTCAAATAGTCACAATCACAGCAGGTGAACATTTTCACCTGCCTTGGTCATTTACTATTGTCTATAAATATATAAGAAGTATTTATAGGTCCCAGCAATGTTTTAGACATCCTGGAGTATATATGAAACTACTTGAAGAATAGTGTTATGACAATTGTCAGATAACTACTAATAAGGCAGTGACATTGATGAATGAATGTGTGCAGGGAACCCTTGCTTTGTTTTCACTGGCTGTATCTGTCTATCTATCTGTCTGTCTGTCTATCTATCTATGTCTATCTATCTGTCTGTATCTGTCTAGCTCTGCTTATCTGTCTTTCTGTCTGCCAGTGTGTGCCTGGAGTATATGAAACTCCTTGAAGAATGGTGTTATGACAAGTGTCAGATAACACTGACAGCCCAATGACATTGATGAATGTGAGCAGGGAACCCTCTCTTTGTTTCCACTGTCTATCTGTCTGTCTAGCTCTGCTTATCTGTCTTTCTGTCTGCCTGTGTGTGTGTGTCTTTCCGTCTGCTTGTCTCAGTCTCAGAGTGCGGCTCGTAAAACCAACAGGTATTATACACGATGCAGAAGTGAAAATGCGTATTACTTGCCAGTCATGCTTATTATGTCTTATTATCTACAAGCATTGTATAGCACTTTGCATGGAATTTTTGGGTTATCCTAGGTAATTTACACTATGTATAATAACTGTACTTATGTGTACATGTGAGAGACAGAGAAAGAGAGATATTACAGATATATATAGATAGACAGATACAGAGATATAGGACAGACAGATATTGACAGAGAGACAGCCAAAGCCAGCCTGCCGAATACATAAGAACATAAAAAGAAGGAACACTGCAGAAGGCCTACTGGCCCATGCAAGGCAGGTCCATGTCACCCCCCACCCCAAGCTTAGAACAATGACCCACCTAGTCAGGTCACATCCTCTGAAGGAAGAAGCATGGCATCAGACCTAGTAGCACAAGCTAGTCAGGTCCAACTCACCCACCCACAGCCACTCATGTATTTATCTAACCTATTTTTACTTTCCTCTTATAAGGGGAGTGTTAATGCAACATGACATCAGTGAATCCCTGGTGTTTGCCACAGTATTTGCTCTAGCTGGCACTCAATTGAACTGGTGCTCCCACAAGGTACTAAGTGGTCCAGGATTTTTTTAATACTGCGCACACTGAGGGCGCAGACCCATTCTCTCATGTCTAGGCGACTCAGGCCTATCACACTAAATTTGAAGGAATGAAAAATAAAACGTAGATCTACGTTCGGAGTAGTACGCGTACAAACGTATATCTACGTTTGGACAGTTAAAGGGTTAATAGAGAGCAATGTTCATGGTGAATTATCTTCTTACAAGCAAATCTATGCTGAAAAACAAACCTTATAGCCAAGGTGTGCAGTAGGCTATAACACCCAGGTTTGTGTAAGTACACCCTATGACATTTGTACAATGACAAAATCACCTAACAACACATTTCTCAGAATGTATTCCCATCGTTATGTGATGCATGACTGTACTCTCAAAAACAGTAAAATAATTTGTTTTCTATATTGTCACAAAGAACAATATTCTAAACTATAGAGTAGGAAAACATTGAAAGGACTGTGAAAATCAAATAGTATATTAGACTGGCAATTTTTGTTGCAGTGGCATTATAATCAACAAGAACCAGCAATGGGGAAAGAATGCACCACATTTATTACTCCTATGTTAATGCTTCCACAGGGCATGACTTCCATATTTAAGTAAGAAGATTCAAAGATATAAAAAGATAAATAGATAATGGTTAATAAATAGACCACTTAGTAAAAACAAATAGAAAAATATAACAAACCTGTGAAATCTGTTGAGCAATCATGATGATCTTTGACATATTGAACTTGTCCTTCTGAACGTGGATATGAGTGTAAAGTGTCCTTCCCTTACACAGGCTAGTCACTATTGCCAGTCGAGGAGGCTTCATGCAAGCTCCCATGAATAACACCAAGTTTTCATGACGAGTCTTTCGAAAAGTGCTTACCTGTTACAAAATAATGTAAAAATTCTACAAGTTACATAGCATATTACTTTGATTTTAACTAGTTTTGAAACATTTACTGTAACAAAAATACCAGACTTCTGCACAATGACAACACTTAAATTTCAAATTATTTCTACTATAACTAAACTACAAATTTTTTGAAGTAACAAATAGAACAATGTACTGCTTCTTAACAGTGAAAATCAGTCAGTTTCAGTGCTACTTTTTCTGCATAACATATGATCAAGCATGTAACATATTTCAAAAATGGATCTGGAAGATGTTGATACTCAATTTTCATGAGATTTGTGAACTTATATCATGACTGAGTATAAGAGCTACATATCCTACTGATACATGTCCTCAATCAATGTAAGAACAAGTGTTTCAACATAGGAAGTGCTCCTCCTCATAATACAGTGCATACATACAACTGACTTGTGAGACAAGGCCATTTACAAATTCCAACAAAGACTGCAATGCCCTGACTGAAACAACTCACAACAAACCCACAACCTGGAAGCAAAAATGGGACAATATTCCAGTCCATTATGGACCATTACTGAGTTAACATTGGCCTAAGGCAAACCAAAATATTGTCCAGCTCAAATTTCCAACTTGTCGCTTTATTGTGAATTACAGTATGTACTTAGTAATACATAAACGTATTTGTGATTTCTAATTACGTATTGTTACACTGAAAGTGATTGCTCATTTCAAACAAAAAGATACGAGATCAATGATAAAGCCAAATTTAAAACTTACAAATTTTACAATTACATACAAACTCCGTGGATGCTATTAGCTTCACTCATTAATCCATGCATTTAAAACTAAAATATTTATACAGAAGACAAGACAATACAATGATTAATTCCAATTACTCACTTCAGCTTTAAATGCTTCTAGAGTTTTTTCATCATTGACATAGTCCATACGGAGCTCTTTAATGGCTACGAGCCCATGCCAGTTCCCTGAATACACAATGCCAAATCGACCACGGCCAATGACTTCTCCACGGTCTAGTTCATCATAAGGAATATCCCATTCCCGAAGTGACTGGGACACACTACTGACGCTATTCTGCCGAGTACAACGAGGATCTGCATTTTCTCCATCAGAAACAGTGGAATCCTGTGAATCCACTCGACCTGCTATTGTGCGCTCTGAGTCATCAGTGCCTGTACTTCCAGACCTAGAAAAACAAACTTTCTGTAATGCATCCACAGAAAGACTAGAGGGAAAAAATATGAAACAATGAAACTGATGTACATTTTCATTGCAAACATTCAGGTATGTAATGGCATAAACATCAGAACCCTAAATGGTCAGAAGTCCAAAGTGCAGAATGACCTGCAATTCATGGCTTTGGAAGAATTATGGAGGGAAGGTAAACAGAGACATGTAAAGTAATGGAATCCTTTACTGACATTTTGTCCCAGCAAGTCGACCATAAAAGATCTCTTAAAACTGTCTCTCTCTCTCGTAACCAATGAATTAGTATACCATACCACTACTTATACATGGAGGGAGACGTTAACAGGACCTACCTACCTACCTCCCCCCCCTCCCTCTCTCTTTTTTTGACACTACTATCACATGTGGGATATTTTCATGTTTCAACCATACCTGGAATCTATTATTAATGACATGTCACTAAAAGCAAGGAAGAAAAATTCTCTTGACAGAATGGTGCACTAACACACTTTGCTTTCCAAGATCATAACTTCATAAATTAAGCAATTTATCATTAATAAACCAGAAAGCAAAAGTAAGTGGAATGCCCACTTGTCACCAGACTTTAATCCTTTACATTTGTTTTCAGTGGAAGTCACCTTAAATATACTGCTTACGAAAAGTCTTCAAAGAACCTTTAGGAATTTAAGCATGAAATTATACCTGTATCATTACAAATGAAAAAATATTATTATTACAGTTCAAAATTCTTTATCCAAAATGCTTGGGACTGATTAACTTTGCATACAAAGTACACACAACTCTTTGAGGGTCCAAGAATTTAAACAAAAAAAAAATTCTTATAAAATGGTAGAGATTCTTTTTCTGAAGTTTTCTTTTTTTTTTTCAACAAGTCAGCCGTCTCCTACCAAGGCAAGGTACCCAAAAAGAAAGAAAATCCCCAAAAAGAAAATACTTTCATCATCATACAACACTTTCACCACACTCATACATAATCACTGTCTTTGCAGAGGCGCTCAGATACGACAGCTGAGAATAGTCCCTCCCAGCTGTCACTATCCCAGACCCCTCCTAAAATGCAGGCATTGTACTTCCCATTTCCAGGACTCAAGTCCAACTAAATCAATTAACTGGTTTCCCTGAATCCCTTCACAAAATGTTATCCTGCTCACACTCCAACAGATCGTCATGTCCCAAAAACCATTCGTCTCCATTCACTCCTATCTAACACGCTCGCACATGCTTGCTGGAAGTCCAAGCACCTCGCCCCAAAACCTCCTTTATCCCCTCCCTCCAACCTTTTCTAGGACGACCCCTACCCCGCCTTCCTTCCCCTACAGATTTATACGCTCTCCAAGTCATTCTACTTTGATCCATTCTCTCTAATGACCAAACCACCTCAACAACCCCTCCTCTTCAGCCCTCTGACAAATACTTTTAGTAACTCCACACCTTCTCCTAATTTCCACATTCCGAATTTTCTGCATAATATTTACACCACACATTGCCCTTAGACAGGACATCTCCACAGCCTCCAGCCTCCTCCTCGCTGCAGCATTTGCAACCCATGCTTCACACCCATATAAGAGTGTTGGTACCACTATACTTTCATACATTCCCTTCTTTGCCACTCTGTCATATGCCTTTTCTAAATCCATAAATGCAATGAAAACTTCTCTACCTTTATCTAAATACTGTTCACATATATGCTTCACTGTAAACACTTGATCTACACATTCTCTACCCACTCTAAAGCCTCCTTGCTCATCTGCAATCCTACTCTCTGTCTTACCTCTAATTCTTTCAATAATAACCCTGCCATACACTTTACCTGGTATACTCAGTAAACTTATTCCCCTATAATTTTTACACTCTCTTTTATCCCCCTTCCCTTTATATAAAGGAACTATACATGCTCTCTGCCAATCCCAAGGTACCTTCCCCTCTTTCATACATTTATTAAACAAAAATACCAACCACTCCAGCACTATATCCCCCCTGCTTTTAACATTTCTGTCATGATCCCGTCAGTTCCAGCTGCTTTACCCCTTTCATTCTACGTAATGCCTCACGCACCTCCCCCACACTCACATCCTGCTCTTCTTCACTCCTAAACGATGTTGTACCTCCCTGGCCAGTACATGAAATTACCGCCTCCCTTTTTTTTCATCAACATTTAAAAGTTCCTCAAAATATTCCCGCCATCTACCCAATACCTCCAGCTCCCCATCTACTAACTCCCTACTCTGTTTTTAACTGACAAATCCATTTGTTCCCTAGGCTTTCTTACCTTGTTTATCTCACTCCAAAAATGTTTCTTGTTTTCAGCAAAATTTCTTGACAGAGCCTCTCCCATTCTTTCATCTGCTCTTCTTTTGCACTCTCTCACCACTCTCTTCACCTTTCTTTTACTCTCCATATACTCTGCTCTTCTATTAACACTTCTGTTTTGTAAAAACCTCTCATAAGCTACCTTTTTCTCTTTTATCACACCCTTTACTTCTTCATTCCACCACTCACTCCTCTTTCCTCCTGCACCCACCCTCCTATAGCCACAAACTTCTGCCCCACATTCTAATACTGCATTTTTAAAACTATCCCAACTCTCTTCAACCCCCCCACTACTCATACTTGCACTAGCCCACCTTTCTGCCAATAGTTGCTTATATCTCACCCTAACTTCCTCCTCCCTTAGTTTATACACTTTTACCTCTCTCTTACTTGCTGTTGCCATTTTCTTTTTGTCCCATCTCCCTTTTACTCTAACTGTAGCTACAACCAAATAATGATCCGATATATCCGTTGCCCCTCTATAAACATGTACATTCTGAAGCCTACCCATCAACCTTTCATCCACCAATACATAAGCCAACAAACTACTTTCTTTACATTCTATATCATACCTTGTATATTTATTTATCCTCTTTTTCATAAAATATGTTACTTATTACCAAACCTCTCTCTACACATAGCTCAATTAATGGTTCCCCATTTACCTTTACCCCTGGCACCCCAAATTTACCTACTATTCCCTCCATAACATTTTTACCCACTTTAGCATTAAGATCCCCAACCACAATTACTCTCTCACTTGGTTCAAAACTCCCCACACACTCACTCAACATTTCCCAAAATCTCTCTCTCTGACTAAATTACACCATCGTGAATTTTACTGCGTCAGCGATATTTATGCATCGGTGACTTTGCCCACTTTAAAACTTAAAAACCTCCACCTTACCTACCTCGCATTATTTTTTTTTTTTCAAGAAGTCGGCCGTCTCCCACCAAGGCAGGGCATTAGTATTAAGATTAAATAAAAATGTACCACAGTTAACCACTACTATCTTGTCTAGTTTTAAGTAGTTACTAGTATGTACTATTATCTGTCTAGTTTTAAGTAGTTTCTATGTATTAGGATTAGTCTGCCTGAAATGCCCCGGCATGATAGTGGCTTTCTTTGTACTTAGCAAACCAAAATTGTAATTACACATTGTAACCTTTACAAATAAAAAAAAAACTTTACTTTACTTTGACTCCTATTTTAGGCCAATTACATTATTCCAGCCATCCAAATTCTTAGCTATTTCGCTAGTATTACTTCCATTTTATCAACTGAGCACAAGAAACTGCCCAATCAATTATTTCAACTACCCAATAAAGTGATCAGAAATTGGTAATTTGGCCAATTTCACAAAGTTCAAAATATTCCAATTTCAAAATAGGGTCCAGAATAAACAATGCAGGAATTCCTGGCACTAAAATAACATTGCCTCTGTTTATTGGTTACATTTCCAGCCTTTACAGATGAATTCCATTTTTATTTATTTTTTTATTTATATAAAGAATTTTTATTCACACAAAAAAATAGAAGATTTACTGTTATGTAATATTGTAATAATTGTATAATATCAGCGCATTCGTGAACATATATTAGACCCACCAGTTGACGTATATTGGACACGTGACGTTATTTGTTTACTCTTGAACATCGGCAAAAATCAAACATTTCCGCTACACAAATAACCCGCAATTGAAGAAAGGAGCTTACGACGACGTTTCGGTCCAACTTGGACCATTTACAAAGTCACACTAACAGAAAGAAGGGAGAGATGGAGGTTTATATAGGCAGCCGAGAGGGGTGGGAACAAGAGAAAGTGGTGGAGGAGTAATGGTGGTAGTAGTAGTGGAGTCAGTCAAATACTACTAAGAAAGAGGAGCACTGCAAGGGAGCTAGTGGCTCACATAGGGTAGGGGCAAGAACACAGAGGGGAAAAAAGATAATAATGAACAACATAAACAAGGCAAAAGAAAGAAAACACAGAGGAGAAAGAAGAAAGAGAAAAAAGGAAGGGAGAAGGGGAAAAAGAATCAGGTTAAGTCACGGGTCTTCTGAAGTTTGGAGCATTTAACAATGTAATGGGAAAGGAAAGCATCTACAGAGACAAAGCCAGGACTCAGATTCATACAAGGAAAGTTGTGTATAAGGGAGGATTCAACAAGACGACGACTGTGAAAGATGGACGTAGGGTAAACAGTTTTAGCAAAAGACCAATCAATAGGATGACTGTGATCTCTGACATGACAGAAAAGAGCATTATTGGTGTCGGCAAGCCTAACACTATTTTTGTGCTCCCTAAGTCTGTCAGAAAGAGATCGGCCAGTTTCACCAAAGTACTGAAGAGGACAGGAGGAACAAGAAATAGAGTAGACACCCAGAGCATCTAAAGAGGAAGGAGAGGTATGAACTAGATTAGTGCGAAGTGTTAGTCTGGCGGAAAGTAAGTTTGATGTCTAAGGAACGGAGAGAGCTGTTGAGACTAGAGACCGGAAATGTAGGAAAGACAGAGGACAGGAGAGTTCCCTGGAGTAGAGAGTTTGGGAGAAAAGAAAGTCCGTTTAGCAGAGTCTATGAAATGGGAAGAGTAGCCAAGATGGGAAAATGAATTATGAAGAGTGGAAATTTCTACTTCAAGGAACTGAGGATCACAAATGCGGAGAGCACGGAGAAAGAGGAAGATAAGAACACTTTTCTTGACAGAGGAAGCATGATAAGAAAAGTAGTGAATGTACATGCCACTGTGCATAGGTTTGCGGTACACAGAAAAGGCAAAACCTGTAACTGAGCGATGGACATGAACATCAAGGAAAGGAAGCAAGGAATTAGATTCCCATTCAGCTTTAAACTTAATGGAAGGGGAAAGATTATTAAGAGCATCAAGAAATGGTAGGAAGAGACTAGAGTCTCTTCAATTGCGGATTATTTGTGTATTGTTCCAGTCACGGTATTGTGCCTTTTTTTGTCATTTCCGCTACTTTGAGCTCAAATTTCAAGCTATTTTCATTACTAAAACCAATCAAAATCATCTCTATTTCTGTAATATACCTTCCATTCTATCAAATGAGACAAAGAAACCGCAAATACAACCATAAAAACCATACAAAAATACACCGCAAATTCGGTGTTTTAATAAAAAAAACATGGTCGCATTTTTTTTCTCATTATGCACTGCGTGCTGCAATATTTGTTTTAGTATATGGTGCACACTTACCACATAGATGCATTCTCTCATATATAGGCCAAAATTTACTGCTCACATCTTATCTGATTGAGCTGAGTTCATGACGTGACGTAGATCTACAGCTTGAACCCTCAAAGGGTTAAAATTTACTGACTTTTTTCCACCTTCTCATTGTAGCCAGATATAGTTTGGGTTCTCACACGTACCCTGAAGTTTGTGACACAGTACGATCAGAATCATGTGACTGTCGAGAGTCGATAACATCACTCTGTGTGGAAGATGCAGACAGCGGTGCCTTGGGAAAAGGTTGAGCAATATGCAATAGAGGCCGCATTTCTAACGGAATGTCTCCAGTATCTTCATTCACATCTGCAAAAAAAGGTAATACAGTATATAGGGGAAATGAATTTAGCAGTTGGAATGGAATTAAGAGTTAAAATGAAAGAAGGGAGTTATCAGATAGGGAAGTGGAGGTATTGGGAAAATGAAGGGAATATTATGAGGAGCTGTTAAATGTTGATGAAGGAAGGTTCTGCTTTCATGCACTGGGCTGGGAGGTACAACATCTTTTAGGAGTGAGGAAGAGCCAGCTGCGAGTGGGGGGAAGGTGCATGAGGCAGTGGGTAGAATGAAATGGAGTAAAGCATTATGTGGGGATATAGTTTTGGAGTGGTTGGTGTATTTGCTCGATAAATGTAAGAAATGGGGAGAGGTACCTAGGGATTGGCAGTGTGTGTGTGCGTAGTTCCTTTGTATAAAGGGAAAGGGAATAAAAAGCGTGTAAGTATTATAGGGGAATAAGCCTGAGTATACCACGTAAAAGTGTATGGCAGAGTTATTACTGCAAGAATTCAGGGTAAAACAGAGCAGGATAGCAGATTAACATGGTGGTTTTAGGAAGGTTAAGTGACGTGTAGATCAAATGTTTACACACAAGCAAATAAATGAACAATATTTAGATAAAGGGATTTAGCAAAAACAATAAGGTGGATAGGGCAGCAATGTAGTAGATGATGTAAGTCTATGGAACAGGTGGTAGGTTACTTAAAGCAGTAAAGAGCTTTTATGAGGATTGCGAAACTCAGGTTTGGGTAAATGAGCAATATATGGCAATTTTGTAAAGCACCCTTGCATGAGACCATGTAAAACTGACTCTAATAAATAAGGGTCGAGTTTGTATAACTGTTGACTTTAGTTGTATGAGGCATGATTGCTCATTATGCAATGTAGCTTCTTATTTGGTAGGTAGGGCATATCTATCTCCCTGATATGTCCTACACCTTTCACCCAACGGAACACAAGTTTCGTTTACAGTGTCAACGTTAATGGAGAATTCCCAATAGGGAAACGTGTACACTCATTACAAAAGTTGAACCTCGGTTGTCGATTGCATTGCTTGTTGAATAAATCAGTTTTTGAATGGGGTGTTCAAGGAAAAAATGTCCTTGTTTTTGTACGTTCTCTTGGCTGTCAACAGACAAGTTTTCGAGTGTACGGAACGGGACAAAGCAGCTCAGGTCACATGCTCACAGAGTGCGAACTGGACTAAGAAACTGTGGCCTGACTCTGTGGCACCAAGAAATTTTGAAGGCTTTGAAGATGAGCCTGAGCCTGTAGAGGATATTGTGTCCCTGGGGAAGACCTTGGGCCTAGAGGTGACTGAAGATGATGTGGAGGAGTTGGTGGAGGAGCACAGGACTGAACTCATCACAGAACCTCTAGACCTTCAGAAGGAGCAGCAACAGATTGCAGTGGAGGAGCTGTCATCAGAGGAAGAGGAGGGAAGGGATGATGTGCCCAATGCACTTGTCGAGGAAATGTGTGCTAAATGGTGTGAAGTGAAGGAGTTTGCTGAAAAATACCATTCAGACAAAGCAGTGGCCATCCATCTCTCTAACATGTACAATGACAGTGTAATGTCTCAATTTAGACAAGTGTTAAAAAGGAGCCTGAAACAAACCTCACTGTACAAGCTTTTAGTGAGCCAAAAAATAGGTGTTAGTGATGAAAAGAGACAAAGAAGAGAAACATTAGCTCTCCTCTGACAGGTAGGGGGCAGTTAAATTTTTATTTACTGTAATATGCAACATAAATTCTCTGTATAAATAAGGTAGTTCAGATTATAATGACGATTACAATGGATTCAAATAGACACGATCCAACCCTGTCTCTCCCAGGTAATAAACAATTTACAGATGTAAACATTGTCTCCCATTCCTCACATTTTAACTGACAATGCTGAGGATATGAAAACTGTGTGTTGACTGCTGATGCAAGAAACATGATTTAGCCCCATTTGTGGAGACGTGCAAGGTGATAAACAATCTATTTATAATCATCATCTAGTTATTGTATGAGGAAACAGTTGTTAATCCAGAAGAAAAAGGGAGGAGGAAAGGGCCCACGGCCTGAAATTTAGTCATTAAATGAGTAGCAGTTGTTATTTTGGGTTATTCAAAATTAAATTATGGAAACAGTTGTTAAGCAGGGATCAATGTATGAAAGATGTGGCAGACCACACAGGAAAATAAAACATATAATATACATGAAATACTTATTTAAAACATAAATGAAAAAATCTAATCGGAACATTATATTCATAGTGTTGATATAACAAACTAGTACAGTACGGCCACTAAACGTTATACTGTATATCTCAGAGACTACAAACTATGGTTAAAATTACCCAGTTTCTTAATATGGTTCACATTGATACATATTCCTTTACACTCAACTTTTTACTGAACTAAACAAATAAATTTAATTATAAATAACTACAACTATGTCAAACCAAGAAAAACTTTTGAAAAACTTGAAAAAAGGAAAACAACTTGAACTACGTGCGATGCATCGGCCTCGGCACTCACCTGGGAAGTGGAATCCTCGGGTAACTGAGGAAATAGCATTAATCAGCATTCATTGATCTATATTTTGTTTCAGGTCATTCAATCATCTATATTTTATTACAGGTCATTCAATCATCTATATTTTATTACAGGTCATTCAGTCATCTATATTTTATTACAGGTCATTTGGTCATCTGTATTTTGTTAAAAGGTCATTCAATCAACTATATTGTGTTACAGGTCATTCAATCATCTATATTTTATTACTGGTCATTCAATCATATATTTAGGTGTTGTGTTACTGGCTATAAGGTTATTGCAATAATAATAAATAAACACTGAATCCTCTATAATTTGTTACTGGTCATTATCATTTTTACAAATACAGTGAACCCCCGCTTAACGAGCACCCCGGAAATCGTACAATTATGTAAGTATAATATTGTAAGTGCTTTTGTAAGTGTATTTTTGGGGGTCTGAAATGGACTAACCTACTTGACATTATTTCTTAAGGGAGTAAATTCGTTCGGTAATGGCACTTGAGCAGGCTTCTGGAATGAATTTTGCTCGTTAGACGGGGGTTCACTGTATTGTATTATTGGCTATAAGGTTATTGCAACAATAACTGAACACTGACTCCTTTGATTTGTTATTTCTCTTTCAATCATCTACAAAGATACTGCTACTGGTTATAGGGTTACTGCAACAATAACATGTGAGCACTTAATCATTGTGTTACAGGGTTATCAGAAAAATCACAGAATATAACACATGCTAATAATATAAATTTCTTGATTGTTGATACTGCATTAAACTGGTCACACATTACACCCATTACTTCAGATCCAACCTTTTAATGTAACGTTCCTTCATAATCACTCTCTCATGCACATCTCACAGAAGAGAATAAAAATGCAAAGTATAGAGAAAAAATCAGAAAAGCTAAATGAGGAGAGATATGAGGAGAAAAAAATTCTAAGTTAAAAAGGCCGAAACCACTCATCAAACGACAAAGCAGTATAGATGATGTGGAAAAGAAACTAATACCAAATGTAAAAAAAAAAATAATGAAGAAAACAACAGACAAATTATATACACAGATGAGAAATATAAAGGAAAACTGAGTTAAGAGATACATGAGAAGAGACTTGATACAGCAGGTCTCACTGAAACCAGCCTGGGAACAGCATTATAAATGAGGAAGCATTCAAGGGGAAAACTACTCAGTGTTAAAGGTCAGAGTAAGAAAGGTTTATAAACAACATCTGTAAAACAAAAACCAACCTATAGATATTACAATACAAAACACAACTGAAATTAAAATTCTATTTTTTTTATAACCATAATGGCTACCTCCAACCAAGGTAGAGTGACCAAAGAAAACAAAACATTCATCATCATTCAATAAATAGCTATCTTGCCAGAAGTGTGCAGACATCACAATCAAAATTATCCTTTGACCTGCAACATACCTCATACTCTCTCAGAATGCAGGCACTGTACTTCCCAACTCTAGAGCTCAAGTCTGTCTAACCGATTTCCCCTGAGTGCCATTATAAATGTTACTTTCCTCACACTCCAACAGCATGGCGAATCCTACAAACCACTTTCCTCCCCTCACTCCAATTTAAAATACTCACACACAGTTTCTCCTTTCCACTCCAGATTTATACACCCTCTTTGTCATCCTATTTTGCTATACTCTCTCTAAAGGATCAAACCACCTCCACAACCCCTCCTTGGCCCTCTGAATTGTACTTTTCACAACCCCACATCGTCTTCTAATTTTTAAGCTCCAAATTTTCTGCATAATATTCACACTGATCTTTAATGTAACATCTTCACTGCCTCCAGACTCCTCCTTACTGCAACCGCAGGTGGCAGTAAGGAGGCTTATCATAACTTTAATTGATGACATTTATCCACTATAATAAAGGTCCCATGAAACTGTATTTATGTTTCTGCCATTCTCACTGTAATGTTAAAAGACCATGCCTTTTTTCTTCATAGATAAAGTGGAAGAATTTACATTAGCATATGGGAGAAGGAAATTAAAAATGCATGGGCAACCAGTAAATACTGCAAAGCTGAAAGATTTAGCCCACTTTAATTTCAACAGCAGTATAAGGAGAAACAAAATCGCTTTATAATCATTTAACAATAGATTCAGAATTAAATGGATGAAAATTCACAGACTGTACCCAATACACTCCAGCAAAAAATTCCAATTAAAAAGGAATGTGCATTTTGATGCAATGCTAACTCCTGCTGCCAGTTTCTTTAGTGATAGGTAGGAGGCACTTGTGCCTGAAGCAAGCACTTCTCCAAAGGGTTACATTTGTCATAGACTAACATGGTTCCACTCCCCTCTATTTTACCAACTAATGTCACCCTACAAATTTGCAGGCTTTCTTATTTGCAATTCTGATTATCCAGGACTTTTACTGATGGGCAGCGAGAAAACAGATTCAGTTTTCAAGCCTTTTTCTGTCTCAGTGGTTTTTCCCAAGCCCAATTCTCTCTTGAATTTGGTCATTATTTCTTATAAATGTAAATATTAATCAGATTTAAGTGATATTTTCAGAGATGTGGTTTCTGAAACACAAAAATGATTTAAACTCTTGAATAAAATTCTTTACAAAAACTTACTTTTGTATTATTTGCAGTTTCTAGCTTCTTAAGACCTCAGGAGCATAACCCCACAAATTTGTAAGGGCAACTGTATTTTTCAACAAACTATATTTTGAAATATCCAATTTGCACAGATGTTCTTCAGAATGCCACCCTGTTCAATATTGCCATACTGCCTGCAGACATATCAACACTATAAACTTAATTAGTGCCCATCCATTATCTTTCCATTATAAACTAATTTTGCTAAATTTTCTCTTTCATTAACACAGTGCAGAAATTTGGAGCTTTTGTTTCTACCCTACCTGTGAAGATCTCTTTCAGCATTCCTATCACTCACAGCTACTGTTTTCTACACAAAATCCTTGAATCAACCATTTAAAGATTTTTATTTTTCTCACAACAGATTCTTTTACTCATTTTTTTCTTTTGTCTTTCTTGAAGTATTCAAGAGGCTGATCGCTAGGTACCTAGTAAGAGAAACTTTATTTGACTTTGCCTAAATTCAATCATTAAAAATTATTATTGGACTACCACTTTTCTTACATACTCTTCAATACACCATAGCTTCCACTAATTTGATCTTACTTAAATACTGTATACACAGTACTGTAGTATATCATTCCTTCTCGGCACCCATCAGTTGCTCCCTTCACACACTTTTTTCTTACACTTAAAAAAAAAAAAAAAAAAAAAAAAAAAGCCTGATCATTACCATTCCACAGCCTGCAGGCTGAGGGTGAAAAAGAATTTTCACTTTTATAAAAGTCAAACAAAACCATATACAGTGGACGTTCGGTTTTCGTTCACCTCCAAACTCGAACAATTATGTAAGTGTATTTTCATAAGTGCTTTTGTAAGTGTATTTTTGGGGGTCAAAAACGACTAATCTAATTTACATTTGTCCTTATGGGAACAAATGCACTTAAACAGCATTCTGGAAAGAATTTTCAATGAAAACTGAGGGTCCACTGTACACTTAAAAGCAAAATGCAGAGTATGAAAATATAGGCAAGATTCTAGAGTGTAATAGTATCCATAACAAAGAGCAATAAATCATACACATTTCCCTGGTCTAAGAACCAAGATCCACCATATTGTTCAAACCACGTGCCAGACTGATGCACGAGGCAGAGCCTGCACCATGCAGCAATATGTTTTACAAATCTTGTATACATGACAAAATAACAAACACATGGATGCATAACTGATCACATTCATATGCAGTACATTGTGATGGATAAATACCTAACCCCCAGAAAAAAGGTACTGAGTAGGCACATTCTGGTTGGTTCTACCTTTCTACTGATTATTTTTCCATCTCGCTACCACATGGTCCCACTAATCTCTCTCATATGCATAAGTTACATTCATTAAGAAAAACAAATTTATGAAGTGCATTTGAATCTGATAAATACCATATAATTCCAGCCATAAGATGAGATTTTTTTCTTTCTTTTTCTGAATAAACCATCCCATTTGTGAGGCCTGATAATATACCTCATCTTATGCATGGGGTTATGCACAAATCTGATTATAATAAACCCTCAACTGAATGGTCTAATGGGGCGGCTGATGGCCAGTAATGGTTATTGTGGTGGAGAGAGAGATTGTCTGCTATGATCGTAACACTAACAGACAATTCTGTGACCAACATAATTTATCCACTCTTTTAGAATCCCTGAACCCAGCAAATTCTGCCCTGTATTTTCAAACTCCAAAAAATCAAGAGAGTACAACCTAAGCCAAAGCATTGCCACTCCCTCCGTCATATGACCAGGGTCCTTTAACAGCTAATAATATATGGTAGATATACTCGTAACTCAATTGCATTCGGGCTATTGAGCCTAACCAAATATCACCAATAATAATTGATAAATAATAATTTACAGTCCATAATCAAACATAATAAGGATTAAAGTAAAGTACTGTAATAAGATAGAATGACGGCGTGTGTGAAATCTACTCCATACTTTGCTACCAATATCCAAAATACTGTACATTCCCATATACAATGCTCACAAGAATTCTTACTAAAGTTCATGAACATTTATGCACATTCCTTAACTATTTTACTTCCATATGTACAGATTGAACATGTCACAGATACTTTTCTTCTTCTTTCAACAAACCGGCCAAATCCCACTGAAGCAGGATGGCCCAAAAAGAAGAACAAAAAGTTTCTCTTTTTAACTTTAGTATGCATACAGGAGAAGGGGTTACTAGCCCCTCGCTCCCAGCATTTTAGTCACCTCTTACAACACACATGGCTTACGATGGAAGAATTCTATTCCACTTTCTCATGGAGATAAGAGGAAATAAACAAGAACAAGAATCAGTAAGAAAAAAGAAAACCCAGAGGGGTGTGTGTATATATATATATATATATTTTTTTTTAAACAAGTCGGCCGTCTCCCACCGAGGCAGGGTGACCCAAAAAGAAAGAAAATCCCCAAAAAGAAAATACTTTCATCATCATTCAACACTTTCACCACACTCATACATAATCACTGTCTTTGCAGAGGCGCTCAGATACGAGAGCTGAGAATAGTCCCTCCCAGCTGTCACTATCCCAGACCCCTCCTTTAAAGTGCAGGCATTGTACTTCCCATTTCTAGGACTCAAGTCCAACTAAATCAATTAACTGGTTTTCCTGAATCCCTTCACAAAATGTTACCCTGCTCACACTCCAACAGATCGTCATGTCCCAAAAACCATTCGTCTCCATTCACTCCTATCTAACACGCTCACACATGCTTGCTGGAAGTCCAAGCCCCTCACCCACAAAACCTCCTTTACCCCCTAAACTCCAACCTTTTCTAGGACGACCCCTACCCCGCCTTCCTTCCCCTACAGATTTATACGCTCTCCAAGTCATTCTACTTTGATCCATTCTCTCTAAATGACCAAACCACCTCAACAACCCTCTTCAGCCCTCTGACAAATACTTTTAGTAACTCCACACCTTCTCCTAATTTCCACATTCCGAATTTTCTGCATAATATTTACACCACACATTGCCCTTAGACAGGACATCTCCACTGCCTCCAGCCTCCTCCTCGCTGCAGCATTTGCAACCCATGCTTCACACCCATACAAGAGTGTTGGTACCACTATACTTTCGTACATTCCCTTCTTTGCCTCCATGGATAACGTTTTTTGTCTCCACAGATACCTCAACGCACCACTCACCTTTTTTTCCTTCATCAATTCTATGGTTAACCTCATCCTTCATAAACCCATCCGCTGACACGTCAACTCCCAAATATCTGAAAACATTTACTTCTTCCATAATCCCTCTCTCAATGTGATATCCAATTTTCTTTATTTAAATCGTTTGATACCCTCATCACCTTACTTTTATCTATGTTCACTTTTAACTTTCTACCTTTACACACTCTCCCAAACTCGTCCACTAACCTTTGCAACTTTTCTTTAGAATCTCCCATAAGCACAGTATCATCAGCAAAAAGTAACTGTGTCAACTCCCATTTGCATTTAATTCTCCATAATTTAATCCCACCCCTCTCCCCAACACCCTAGCATTTACTTCTTTTACAACCCCATCTATAAATATATTAAACAACCATGGTGACATTACACATCCCTGTCTAAGACCTACTTTTAACGGAAGTAATCTCCCTCTCCCTACACACCTAACCTGAGCCTCACTATCCTCATAAAAACTCTTTACAGCCTTTAGTAACTTACTACCTATTCCATACACTTGCAACATTTGCCACATTGCTCCCCTATCCACTCTATCATATGCCTTTTCTAAATCCATAAATGCAATAAAAACTTCTCTACCTTTATCTAAATACTGTTCACATATATGCTTCACTGTAAACAATTGATCTACACATCCCCTACCCACTCTAAAGCCTCCTTGCTCATCTGCAATCCTACTTTCTGTCTTACCTCTAATTCTTTCAATAATAACCCTGCCATACACTTTACCAGGTATACTCAGTAAACTTATTCCCCTATAATTTTTACACTCTCTTTTATCCCCTTCCCTTTATATAAAGGAACTATACATGCTTTCTGCCAATCCCTAGGTACCTTTCCCTTTCATACATTTATTAAACAAAAATACCAACCACTCCAGCACTATATCCCCCCCTGCTTTTAACATTTCTGTCATGATCCCGTCAGTTCCAGCTGCTTTACCCCCTTTCATTCTACGTAATGCCTCACGCACCTCCCCCACACTCACATCCTGCTCTTCTTCACTCCTAAACGATGTTGTACCTCCCTGGCCAGTACATGAAATTACCGCCTCCCTTTTTTCATCGACATTTAAAAGTTCCTCAAAATATTCCTGCCATCTACCCAATACCTCCAGCTCCCCATCTACTAACTCCCCTACTCTGTTTTTAACTGACAAATCCATTCGTTCCCTAGGCTTTCTTACCTTGTTTATCTCACTCCAAAACATTTTCTTGTTTTCAGCAAAATTTCTTGACAGAGCCTCTCCCATTCTTTCATCCGCTCTTCTTTTGCACTCTCTCACCAATCTCTTCACCTTTCTTTTACTCTCCATATACTCTGCTCTTCTATTAACACTTCTGTTTTGTAAAAACCTCTCATAAGCTACCTTTTTCTCTTTTATCACACCCTTTACTTCTTCATTCCACCACTCACTCCTCTTTCCTCCTGCACCCACCCTCCTATAGCCACAAACTTCTGCCCCACATAGTAGGTTGGTAGACAGCAACCACCCAGGGAGGTACTACCGTCCTGCCAGGTGACTGTGAAACAGAAACCTGAAACTGTTTTACATGATGGTAGGATTGCTGGTGTCTTTTTTCTGTCTCATAAACACGCTGGATAACAGGTATATCTAGCTACTTCTACTTACACTTTAGGTCACACTACACTGGCATACACATGCATATATATACATACACACATCTAGGTTTTTCTTCTTTTTCTTAATAGCTCTTGTTCTTTTTATTTTCTCTATTGTCCATGGGGAAGTGGAAAAGAATCTTTCCTCCGTAAGCAATGCGTGTCGTATGAGGCGACTAAGATGCCGGGAGCAATGGGCTAGTAACCCCTTCTCCTGTACAAATCTACTAAAAACGAGAAGAAGAAAAACTTTATAAAATTGGGTTGTCTGAATGTGCGTGGATGTAGTGCGGATGATAAGAAAGAGATGATTGCCGATGTTATGAATGAAAAGAAGTTGGATGTCCTGGCCCTAAGCGAAACAAAGCTGAAGGGGGTAGGCGAGTTTCAGTGGGGAGAAATAAATGGGATTAAGTCAGGAGTATCTGAGAGAGTTAGAGCTAAGGAAGGGGTAGCAATAATGTTGAAGGATCAGTTATGGAAGGAAAAGAGGAATATAAATGTGTAAATTCAAGGATTATGTGGATTAAAATAAGGGTCGGATGCGAAAAGTGGGTCATAATAAGCGTGTATGCACCTGGAGAAGAGAGGAGTGTAGAGGAGAGAGAGAGATTTTGGGAGATGTTAGCGAATGTATAGGAACTTTTGAACCAAATGAGAGAGTAATTGTGGTAGGGGACCTAAATGCTAAAGTGGGAGAAACATGCAGAGAGGGTGTAGTAGGTAAGTTTGGGGTGCCAGGTGTAAATGATAATGGGAGCCCTTTGATTGAACTTTGTATAGAAAGGGGTTTAGTTATAGGTAATACATATTTTAAGAAAAAGAGGATAAATAAGTATACAAGATATGATGTAGGGCGTAATGACAGTAGTTTGTTGGACTATGTATTGGTAGATAAAAGACTGTTGAGTAGACTTCAGGATGTACATGTTTATAGAGGGGCTACAGATATATCAGATCACTTTTTAGTTATAGCTACAGTGGGAGTAAAAGGTAGATGGGATACAAGGAAAATAGAATCAGTAAGTAAAAGAGAGGTGAAGGTTTATAAACTAAAAGAGGAGGCAGTTAGGGTAAGATATAAACAACTATTGGAGGATAGATGGGCTAGTGAGAGTGTAGGCAATGGGGTCGAAAATGTATGGGGTAGATTTAAAAATGTAGTGTTAGAGTGTTCAGCAGAAGTTTGTGGTTACAGGCGAGTGGGTGCGGGAGGGAAGAGGAGCGATTGGTGGAATGATGATGTAAAGAGAGTAGTAAGGGAGAAAAGTTAGCATATGAGAGGTTTTTTCAAAGTAGAAGTGATGCAAGGAGGGAAGAGTATATGGAGAGAAAAAGAGAGGTTAAAGAGTGGTGAAGCAATGTAAAAGAGAGCAGATGAGAGTGGGTGAGATGTTATCAGCAAATTTTGTTGAAAATAAGAAAAAGTTTTGGAATGAGATTAATAAGTTGAGGAAGCCTAGAGAACAAATGGATTTGACAGTTAAAAATAGGAGAGGAGAGTTATTAAATGGAGAGTTAGAGGTATCGGGAAGATGGAGAGAATATTTTGAGGATTTGTTAAATGTTGATGAAGACAGGAAGCTGTGATTTCGTGTGTAGGGCAAGGAGGAATAACATCTTGTAGGAGTGTGGAAGAGCCAGTTGTGGGTGTAGGGAAGTTCGTGAGGCAGTGGGTAGAATGAAAGGGGTAAGGCAGCTGGGATTGATGGGATAAAGATAGAAATGTTAAAAGCAGGTGGGGATATAATTTTGGAGTGGTTGGTGCTATTATTTAATAAATGTATGGAAGAGGGTAAGGTACCTAGGGATTGGCAGAGAGCGTGTATTGTTCCTTTGTATAAAGGCAAAGGGGACAAAAGAGAGTGCAAAAATTATAGGGGAATAAGTCTGTTGAGTGTACCTGGTAAAGTGTATGGTAGAGTTATTATTGAAAGAATTAAGAGTAAAACAGAAAGCAGGATAGCAGATGAACAAGGGGCTTTAGGAAAGGTAGGGGTGTGTAGACCAAGTGTTTACAGTGAAACATATAGGTGAACAGTATTTGGATAAGGGTAAAGATGTTTTTGTGGCATTTATGGATTTGGAAAAGGCGTATGATAGGGTAGATAGGGGGCAATGTGGCAGATGTTGCAGGTGTATGGAATAGGAGGAAGGTTACTGAAAGCAGTGAAGAGTTTTTATGAGGATAGTGAGGCTCAGGTTAGAGTGTGTAGGAGGGAAGGGGACTATTTCCCAGTAAAAGTGGGCCTTAGACAAGGATGTGTGATGTCACCGTGGTTGTTCAATATATTTATAGATGGGGTTGTAAGAGAAGTGAATGCGAGGGTCTTGGCAAGAGGTGTTAGGCTAAAAGATAAAGAAGCAAATACAAAGTGGGAGTTGTCACAGTTGCTTTTTGCTGATGACACTGTGCTTTGGGAGATTCTGAAGAGAAGCTGCAGAGGTTGGTGGATGAATTTGGTAGGGTGTGTAAAGAAGAAAATTGAAAGTGAATATAGGAAAGAGTAAGGTGATGAGGATAACAAAAGAATAGGTGACGAAAGATTGGATATCAGATTGGAGGGAGAGAGTATGGAGGAGGTGAATGTATTCAGATATTTGGGAGTGGACATGTCGGCGGATGGGTCTATGAAGGACGAGGTGAATCATAGAATTGATGAGGGGAAAAGGGTGAGTGGAGCACTTGAGTCTGTGGAGACAAAGAACCTTGTCCATGGAAGTAAAGAGGGAATGTATGAGAGTATAGTTATACCAACGCTCTTATATGGGTGTGAAGCATGGGTGATGAATGTTGCAACGAGGAGAAGGCTGGAGGCAGTGGAGATGTCATGTCTGAGGTCAATGTGTGGTGTGAATATAATGCAGAGAATTCGGAGTTTGGAAATTAGGAGGAGGTGCGGGATTACCAAAACGATTGTCCAGAGAGCTGAGGAGGGGTTGTTGAGGTGGTTTGGACATGTAGAGAGAATGGAACGAGACAGAGTGACTTCAAGAGTGTATAAATCTGTAGTGGAGGGAAGGTGGGGTAGGGGTCGGCCTAGGAAAGGTTGGAGGGAGGGGTAAAGGAAGTTTTGTGTGCGAGGGCTTGGACTTCCAGCAAGCATGTGTGGCGTATTTGATAGGAGTGAATGGAGGCATATGGTTTTTAATACTTGACGTGCTGTTGGAGTGTGAGCAAAGTAACATTTATGAAGGGATTCAGGGAAACCGGCAGGCCGGACTTGAGTTCTGGAGATGGGAAGTACAGTGCCGGCACTCTGAAGGAGGGGTGTTAATGTTGCAGTTTTATAACTGTAGTGTAAAGCACCCTTCTGGCAAGACAGTGATGGAGTGAATGATGATGAAAGTTTTTCTTTTTCGGGCCACCCTGCCTTGGTGGGAATCGGCCGATGTGTTAAAAAAAAAAAAAAAAAAAGTTTTAAAACTATCCCCACTCTCTTCAACCCCCCCACTACTCATACTTGCACTAGCCCACCTTTCTGCCAATATTTGCTTATATCTCACCCTAACTTCCTCCTCCCTTAGTTTATACACTTTTACCTCTCTCTTACTTGCTGTTGCCATTTTCCTTTTGTCCCATCTACCTTTTACTCTAACTGTAGCTACAACCAAATAATGATCCGATATATCCGTTGCCCCTCTATAAACATGTACATCCTGAAGCCTGCCCATCAACCTTTTATCCACCAATACATAATCCAACAAACTACTTTCCTTACATGCTATATCATATCTTGTATATTTATTTATCCTCTTTTTCATAAAATATGTATTACTTATTACCAAACCTCTTTCTACACATAGCTCAATTAATGGTTCCCCATTTACATTTACCCCTGGCACCCCAAATTTACCTACTACTCCCTCCACAACATTTTTACCCACTTTAGCATTAAGATCCCCAACCACAATTACTCTCTCACTTGGTTCAAAACTCCCCACACACTCACTCAACCTTTCTCAAAATCTCTCTCTCTCCTCTACACTTCTCTCTTCTCCAGGTGCATAAACACTTACTATAACCCACTTTTCACATCCAACCTTTATTTTACTCCACATAATCCTTGAATTTATACATTTATATTCCCTCTTTACCTGCCATAACTGATTATTCAACATTATTGCCACTCCTTCTTTAGCTCTAACTCTATTTGAAACCCCCGACCTAATCCCATTTATTTCTCCCCACTGAAACTCTCCTACCCCCTTCAGCTTTGTCTCACTTAAAGCCAGGACATGCAGTTTATTTTCAGTCATAACATCTACAATCATCTCTTTCTTATCATTCGCACAACATCCACGCACATTCAAACATCCCACTTTGACGGTTTTCTTCTTTTTCTTTTAGTAAGCTATACAGGAAAAGGGGTTACTAGCCCATTGTTCCCGGCATTTTAGTTGACTTTTACAACACGCATGGCTTACGGAGGAAAGATTCTAATTCCACTTCCCCATGGATATGAAAGGAAAAGCAATAAGAACAAGAACTATTAAGATAAAATCAAAGAAAACTCAGATGAGTGTGTATACATAAACGTGTACATGTTTGCGTAGCGTGACCTAAGTGTAAGTAGAAGTAGCAAGACGTACCTGAAATCTCATAAACATCTTGGATGTTTATGAGACAGAAAAAAGACACCAGCAATCCTACCATCATGTAAAACAAATACAGTGGTACCCCGGTTTACGATATTTTTTCATTCCAGAATGCTGTTCAAGTGCCATTACCAAACGAATTTATCTCCTTAAGAAATGTTGTAAAATAGACTAGTCCTTTTAGACCCCCAAAATTACACTTACAAAAGCATTTAAAAAAATAAACTTACATAAAAGGGTGAGTTTGGGGACCATCGTAAACCGGGGTACCACTGTACAGGCTTTCGTTTTACACTCACTTGGCAGGACGGTAGTACCTCCCTGGGTGGTTGCTGACTACCAACCTACTACCTACAAAAATGACACGATATCTATTAGCAATAGACATCTTCAGAGAATACTAGAAAGGATGGCCCTTCTAGCATCCAGCCTGTTACTGGGCTTTTGCAACAAAGTCAGTATCCTGGTCTAGTTATCCGATATATTCAATAAGCTACAAGAGGATTACAACTGGTAGGGTACTAACAAAAGAAATATAAATAAAAGATTTATTATCAAAGTGAGTGTCTAGGGTTTCAAAGTAAATAAATGTACATATGATCAGGATGTTCATTAAGTAATGCATTAGGAGGTTAATTAGGAGGTTAGCTCCTACACTGCTCTCATATAACATAAGGCTGTGCTGAGGGCACATATATCCAAATGACTCTGAAGTATCATCAGGTACAAAGTCAGTAATTACAATAATACAGATATATGCAAATAAGA
>WNWK01018678.1:0-39389 GCA_009830355.1 Cherax destructor | reverse complement strand
TAACCCTTTTTAAACTTTTTTGGGGGTTAGTATTCAGGGGAGAAAAATTTAACCTGTGACTGTTGGGGTTAGTATTCGGGGCAGCTGCCAAAACCCCGTCGACTGTTGTGGGTTGTATTCAGGGCAGGCCCCCTCCCTGCGACTGTTGTGGGTTAGTTTTGGGGGGGCAGCTGCCATTTAACCTGTCGATGTTGTGGGTTAGAAGGGCAGCTGCCACCTAACCTGTGACTTTGGGGTTAGATTCAGGGCACCTCCACCTAACCTGTCGACTGTTGGGGTTAGTATTCGGGGCGCGCCCCTCCTTGTTTTTGGGGAATTTATTTCGGGGCAGCTCCCCCCAACCTGTCATTTGGGGGTTTAGTATTCAGGGCGCTGCCACCAACCTGTCGACTGTTGGGGGTTTTCCCGGGGCAGCTGCCAAAAAACCCCTGTCGACTGTTGTGGGTTAGATTGGGCAGCTGCCCCCTAACCTGCCGACTGTTGTGGGTTAGTATTCAGGGCACTCCACCTAACCTGTCGACTGTTGGGGGTTTAAGAAAAAAGGGCGCTCCCAAACCAACCTGTCACTGTTGTGGGTTAGATTCAGGGCAGCTGCCACCAACCTGTCGACTGTTGTGGGTTGATTCGGGGCATTTGCCACCTAACCTGTCGACTGTTGTGGGTTTTTTTCAGAGCAGCTGCCCCCTCCTGTCGACTGGGGTTAGTTTTGGGCAGCTGCCCCCTAACCTGCCGACTGTTGTTGGTTAGATTCGGGGCAGCTGCCTTAACCTGTCGATGTTGGGGGTTAGATTCAGGGCAGCTGCCACCCTTTCGACTTTTGTGGGTTAGATTCGGCCCAAACCCATCTAACCTGTCGACTGTTGTGGGTTGTATTCAGGGCAGCGCCACCTAACCTGTCGACTGTTGTGAGTTAGTATTCGGGGCCCTGCCACCTAACCTGTCGACTGTTGTGGGTTGTTTGGGGGGCAGCTGCAACCAACCTGTCGACTGTTGGGGGGTTAGTTTTGGGGGGCCCAGCTGCCCCCTAACCGTCGACTGTTGTGGGTTAGATTCAGGGCAGCTGCCATCTAACCTGTCGACTGTTGTGGGTTAGATTCACCCCTGCCATCAACCTGTCGACTGTTGGGGTTAGATTCAGGCCAGCTGCCCCCAAACCTGTCGACTGTTGGGGGAGACCAGGGCAGCTGCCACCTAACCGTCGACTGTTGTGGGTTGCCCCGGGGCAGCTGCCACCAACCTGTTGACTGGGGGGTTAGTATTCAAGGCAGCTGCCACCTCCTGTCGACTTTTGGGGGGTTAGTATTCAGGGCAGCTGCCACCTAACCTGTCGACTGTTGTGGGTTGATTCAGGGACCCGCCACCAAACCCCTGTCGACTGTTGTGGGTTAGTATTCAGGGCTTTGCCCCCTCCTGTCGACTGTTGTGGGTTAGTTTGGGGGCACCCGCCATCAACCTGTCGACTTTTGGGGGGAGTTTTGGGGGGCAGCTGCCATCTAACCGTCGTTTCCTAACCTGTCGACTGTTGTGGGTTAGATTCATGGCAGCTGCCATAAACTGTCGACTGTTGTGGGTTGATTCAGGGCAGTCCCCCAAAAAACCCCTTCGACTGTTGGGGGTTTGGGGTATTCGGGGCAGCTGCTATCTAACCGGTCGACTGTTGTGGGTTAGATTCAGGGCGCTGCCAAAAAAACCTGTCGACTGTTGGGGGTTAGTATTCGGCACCCGCCCCCCCTGTCGACTGTTGTGGGTTAGTATTCAGGGCAGCTGCCACCCCTGTCGACTGGGGGTTAGATTCAGGCAGCTGCCCCCTTTCCTGTCGACTGTTGTGGGTTAGATTCAGGGCAGCGCCACCTAACCTTCGACTGTTGTGGGTTAGATTGGGGGCAGCCCCCCCCAACCTGCAAAAAGAAATAACCTAGAATGACGGTGTTGTTGTTGGTTTTTTCCCCTTGTTGTTTTTGGTGGTGGTTGTTGTTGCTTTTTGTTTTTGTTTGTTATTGTTGTTAGTGATGGTTATTACTGTTGGTTGTTAGTTGTTGTTGTTGTTGTTGTTGTTGGTTGTGTTTTTGGGGGGGGGTTGTTGTTGCTTGTTGTTGTTGTTGGAGGTGGTTGTTGCTGTTGGTTTTGTTGTTTTGTTGTTGTCGCTGTTATTTATTGTTGTTGTTGGTTTTTTTTTGGGGTTGTTGTTTGTTGTTGTTGGTTTTTGTTCTTGTCCTTGTGGCTGTTGTTTTTGTTGTTGTTGATTATTATTGTTGGTTGTTTTTGTTGGTTGTTTTTGTTGTTGTTCAAAGTTGTTGATTTACGCTGTTGGTTGTTGTTCTTGTTCTTGTTGGCGCTGTTATTTGTTGTTTTTTTGGGGTTTTTTTTTTGGGGTTTTGTGTTGTTCGTTGTTGTTGACTTTTTCGCTTTTGGGGTTGGTGGCAGTTGTTGTTTGTTGTTTTTAGTTCGTGGTTTTTTTTTGGTTTATGTTGTTGATGGTTCTGTGTTGTTGGTGATTGCGTTGTTGGTTGTTGTTGTTGTTATTGTTGTTGTTGATTGTTGTTTTGGTTCTTGTTGGTTGGTGGTGGTGGTTTCTGTTGTTGGTTGTTGTTGTTGAGGTTGTTGTTAATTTTTTGTTGTTGTTGTTGGTGGTGGTTGCTGTTGTTGGTTGTTGTTGTTGATTGTTGTTTATGGTTGTTGTTGTTATTTTCTTCTTCATGGTGTTTGTTTAAAACCCAACACATGGGGGGCGGACCCATGGTCGTACATACCGTCAGTTAAGGGGGGAGGCTCCATTTTCCAGCTCGGGAAACTCAGGCACAGTTTGTGTCCTTAGCATCCTATCATGATTTTCGTTGGGAGAAGAATTGTTGTGCAGCAGACCTGCGGAGAACTTGACTCAGAATGTTGGCTCACTCATGAACGGTCATGGCAATATCGTGAGGGTTTGAAAAAATTACTCTATATGCCCTTGTTGTTGTCATTCCTGGTCAAGGGGAAAATTTTGAACCGATCAAATATCTCCAGAGACTTTTTTTTTGGGGATAACTTGTTGAAAGCAGAGGCAAAATTTCCCCGGGGAATTCTTCTTCATGAAAGATTTAAGAGGTGAGGGGGGATCTGACTTATACTCGTGGCAAACCTGAGGAAAAAAACCCCCTCATCTCTCCTAATAGCATGGAAAAAATTTTTTTGTCATAGGAATTATTTGGGGGTAGCGTGTTGCTGCATCCATAAGAGTAAAAAAAGGAATTAGAAGAAAGGTTCTACGTCCACTTCCTCCTGCTCCATGAACTTTATCATACCTCTTCTTAAAGCTATTTTTGGGGTCCTTTTTTTAATTTACATCACTTTCCAGTTTGTTCCACATCCTGACAAATCTATGACTATAGAAATACTTCCTACCATCCCTGTGACTCAGCTAAGTCTTCATTTTTCCCAAATTTTGACATTTATTGTCGGGCCCATCTTTTTAAGATTTGCCAGGCGCTTATATGATGCAGCCGTTATATGGTTGATGTGTGCCTCAGATGTGCCGGTTTTATACTCACCCAAGTTCCTTTTTCTTGAGTGAGGTTTGCAGTGTGTGTGTGTGTGTGTGTGTGTGTGTGTGTGGTAGTGTAGTTTTAGCAGACTCAGCATAGAAAGTGATTATCAAAAACAAAACAAGTCCCTAAACAAACTAACTTCTGATCACGGACAGGAAGTAAACATGGTTTCCTTGAAGAATGAGGCACCCAGTTCACCAAACAGCACTATGCACAAAACAGCTGTAAGCAGCACAACGTCAGCAGGGAAAAAGACACAGGAAATGTCCCAATTAAGGAAAATTTATATACCCACATTAAAGGCAAAATCTCCCAGATTACTGGAAACGAGTTCAGCAACTTCCAAACCCCGACTAGGGGCTGATGTCTGTCAGAACAAGCTAGATGGGAGCTAGACTTGTTGCTTGAATCATATTGTCTCCTGATACACTACCATAAAATGTCAAGCATCGCTTAAGTTTAAATAAGTCTCCGGACTCTAGTTCCAGAATGAACAAGAAGTATGACCTGGTTCACCAATGAGATAGTACTCTACCTCAAAACTGAAACTAATTGACATGAGCAGAGAAGAGAGTTCTCACAGAGAGAGGGACAAGAGGTCTTTTCATCGTGATGGCCAGCCAAAGAGTGAAGTAGAAACTGTAGGCAGGAGATGAGGTTTGAAGCTAACTTGCAACACATTCAAGACTGCAACACAGTTGGCAAACTAGCAAACAAGCATGTGGCAGCTTGTTACAGGTTCGGAATGATTTTTGCAAAATTATTGCATACACAAATTTTCGTCTGCCTTATTCGACAAGAAGAGCATTGGTATTTAAGGGAAAAAAATTGCAAGTTTTACCTATTCGGCAACATTTTGTTTATAGTTATATATATATATATATATATATATATATATATATATATATATATATATATATATATATATATATATATATATAATATATATATATATATATATATATATATATATATATATATATATATATATATATATATATATATATATATATATATATATATATATATGCAAAAAATCGCAGACAGGCGATCCTAACAATGCAAGACAAGCCACGGGGGAGGGGTGGTGGAAATCTTCAGCTCAAGTACTTTCACACATCTCAGTGCGTCATCAGGAACTGTGAAATGTTGCAAAGGCAACAACCGGAGAAGTAGGGTAAGTTTTCAGGAGTGGTAGTGTGGAGGCACCGGCCAGTCTCAGACTGTCTGGGAGAGACAAGTGGGATGCCAACCACACACCGGTCCTCCCACACCCCACCCCATATGGGGTCGGGTGGAGCCTCACAGTTTGCAGATAGCATGAGGAAAATACTAGAAGATAGTTAATAGCCAGCCCTAAGCTTCTAACCGCCGGAACAGGTCAAGTGACGTAAAAATTACATTACAATAGTGGATCATTACATACTTTTATTTACAAACTTGTAACTAATAAAATAGAGGGAAAAATCCCTCATTTGTCAACCAGTGTCGCAGAACCTTCCAGAACATTCAGGAAATACTCTCAGTGTGCATGTGTGAATTCTCCTCTCCAGGCTTCGTTTTTCATAATGACTAGGTTATTCTTAATTTAATGCCATTCCTATCATTATTATCAACTATCAACCGCTAATATCATTATTATTATCATCATCATGATAATATTACCAACAACCTGATTCATTAAACCACTAAACTAGTTGCAATCACCATGTTGAAACCACGTATGTGTACCTTACCACTGTGCATAGATGGGTTGCAACCACCTATGTGTACCTTGTGTACCTAGTATCACTGTAATAGGGCGGGCCACTCTACATTTCTTTGGGCTATCCTAGGATGATCGCACATGTGCCCCGTACCTAAATGAATCCACATACCTACTTCCTTACTACAGATGTAATACAGCTCAGTTACTAGAGCACCTGTCGCATTACGATACCTGTATCCAGCAGCAGCTGAGTGCGTTATACCGACGGCAGACCTAACATATTAAATATCGACGTTGCGACAAACTTCACGACGGGCGTACCATGATGTTCAGTTTGCAGACTCTGGTCGAATACGTATAACCGAAACATCACGAAACCCCCTGGCATAATGAGCAGTCCTGTGCTTTTGTATAACATTGTTGCTTAAGGCTGTGCACAATTGATTCCACTAAATAATTATCGAGTTTGTACAGCCCATAATTTGAGTTATGTGAGGCATTCCTATCATGTTTCAAGATGGAGGACTCTATTATGTTTCTTTCCATGATGGAACTGTTGGGTACAATTATCTGGGAGGCAGCCCACCCCGAATGATGCACCCGGCCAAGCTAGGTGTTGTACCCGTCATCCGAGGACATACGGTGGTGTAGATGCTTCTGAGCTAATTTCATTTTGCTCCTTGTTTGGTGTACTAGCTCAACAAGCAGTATTTTATATTACTGTACCCACGAACGAGTGGTATTGACCAATAACAACACTGCAACTAGCCAAGGCGTCGAACCCATGCTGCCTTGGCCCACCTCATAATTCCGTGGACTAGAGTGTCATGAGTTTTCGCTAACCATGAGGCAGGCCAAAGCAGCATGGGTTCGACTCCTTGGCTAGTCGCAGTGTAGTTATTGATCAATACCACTCGTTCGTGGGTACAATAATATAAAATACTGCTTGTTGAGCTAGTACACCAAACATGGAGTAGAATGAAATTAGCTTAGGCGTCCACACCACCGTATGTGCTCGGATGACGGGTGCAACACCTAGCTTGGATGAGTGCGTCATTCTTGAGGATTGTGTGGTCCCGTGTACTAGAGCGTCGTGAGTTTTCGCTAACCATGAGGCGGCCCAAAGCAGCATGGGTTCGACTCCTTGGCTAGTCGCAGTGTTGTTATTGATAATATATATATACCTCAATTCCCTTATTTTTCTACACTAGTACATTGGATCTCACGTTGTCCCAGATGACTTACACGGACAGTGTAAAAAACTAGAGCAAATCAAGCAAAATCGAGGACACATTTGGAATCAGCACCACAACTTACTCTAAAGAGCTGTAATATCATTGACCAGAAAATGAGTGTTGATCAGCATCCTCCATATATATATATATATATATATATATATATATATATATATATATATATATATATATATATATATATATATATATATATATATATATATACACATATTAACACGCCGGCCATCTCACACTGAGGCAGGGTGACCCAAAAAGAAACTCTTTCACGATCATTCACACTATCACTGTCTTTCCAGAGTTGACATTACTACGTTACTCAATTGAGGAGCCATTTATGTCTCTTATTTATGGCACTGTACCAAAACTGCTGACAAAGGATCCAATGACTGATTCCTTGAGTTGAATATTATAATCATAAATGAATAATGGATGAGTATGAGTTCACTTAGCTAATTGTTCATGAATCAACCAATTATTTTTTTATGGAGATGCTCAGTACTCCATATTCGAGAGATATTTATTATTTTACTGAAGAACGAATTTTATTTTTCCCTCTGGTGAGCAGCGTGGCATCGCTACGCAGATCATAATATTAATTTTCCTTAGTGCTTGCTATTTCTCTCTTGTTCTCGTAGAGTGAATCAACTAGTAGTCCGTCTTTAGTTTTAATCTGAAATGAACTAGTTTAATAAGCTACGGTAATTCCTCGCCTTCTTCTCCCTTCAAAGAATTTTTTTACCAAGTAGACAGAAGTCTGTGTTTATCGTCTTTATACAATTTTTTTTGTCCCGCACAGACAAGTATCTATATGCATAACTTTCATGAGATATTTTTTTTGTCCCATATAGACGGTTGTCTGTATTTTATTTACTAACTGGAACATATTATGTATTTCGTGTACTTGTGAAGTTAATTAGGAACTATCAGTAGACATGTGTATTTTTACTGAATTAACATTCTGTCTGCGTTTTTATGCAAGTCATAGCTATCAGTCGACTTGTCATGTGAACATTAATTAACTTGGGTCCGCATGTTTACTCAATTTAAGTTGTCATTCAACTTTTATAACCAAGATGGGAATAAATTTTACTGCGTAACGTCAGGGAGGATGGTACCCCTCCTCAACTGCCATCGGTAACTGATATATTCTTTAATATTTGTATTGTTTCAGAAAATCTTAAATTCCTCCCCTTAGCCTACGGCATAGATTTTCTTTTAAATAATAATTCTTCTGGTTCGCTAGTGTGGGACATTTTTCTTCCTCTGCACAAGTGTTTACGTTTCCTGCTTCAGCAGTTACAGGAAGCGTAGCATCCTCAGAATCAATTTATTCTTCTGTTCTTCATTTTAAACTTTCAGAACACTGGAGAAGTTTTATTTAATTTCTCAGCTTTCTCATTCGACTCATCAGTTTTTTTCTGTATCGTTGGATTGCATTGTGTTAATTAGTTCTAATAATCTCTGATCAGAAAAACATAATTGGTTTGGTAATGATTAGAGAACTATTAATGTTTTTTTTTACCACACTGGCTGTTTCCCACCAAGGTAGAGTGATCCGTAAAGAAGAATCACTTTCACCGTCATTTCTTCACAGTCTTGATAGACGTGTGCTTACATCTTAACGACTCTCCGAGCTGCAAATCCACACATCCTTCAGAGTACAGGTACCATACTTCCGATCCTCCAGGACTTAAGTCCGTCTAATTAGTCTTCCTGAATCCCTTCACAAATATTATATGGTTCACACTCCAACAGCACGTCAAATCATTAAAACCAGCTGCCTCCATTCATTCTTTTCGAACACGTTCAAACAAGCCTGTTGGATGGCCAAGCCGCTAGCACTCAAACCCTTCCTTACCCCACTCCCTCCAACTCTTCTTGAGACGACAACTATATCTGGTAGGATATATTGTGAAAGAAGGATAAAAATAGTGTGTGGATAATGATATATCAATATATAGACGGAGGTAGAGGCCAAATGCTGAAAATTATAAAAAAAAATCTTAAAATAGTTTTTTAGGTTAAATATATGTTGGAAAAAATGGTTATAATCATAACCATAACTTTTAAAGGAGGAGGGGGGGGGGTAAGCCAGTGGAAGGCCTCGGTCAGATGACCAAAAGCTCCACCTGAGGGTTATCACATGATTAAGACCCGGGAAACACTTGTCCTGTTTCCTGACAAATCTTACCTAACCTAAATATATTTTGGAAGGATGAAAAAAAAAAGTTAAATGAGGCGATGTTATAAGGAGAGTTACTTTATGTATAAGAAGATAGACAGAAGTAGAGTCAAGCTCTAAAAAAAACGAAATAAGAAAAAAATCTAAAACATACCATATTTGGGTGGGATGTACTCACCTATTTGTGGTTGCAGGAATAGAGACTCAGCTCCTGGCCCCACCTCTTCACTGATCTAGTGTGAAAGGAGACAAAATTATGACTAGATAGAAAGAGTATCAACAAATAAATTCTTGAATATATCTAAAAATAGTGATAAGGTAAAGAGATTGACCAAGAGATTAAGTGTGTACTCAGATAATGGGCGACAAGTGTCGTACCCTCAGGCATCAATTTAATTTGAGGTTCATAGGTTTCGAAACCTTTTTCACATTATTCTTTTGAAATTGAGTTTTGTGTGTGTGTGTGTGTACTCACCTAATTGTGGTTTCAGGGGTCGATTCATAGCTCCTGGCCCCGCCTCTTAACTGGTTGCTACTAGGTCCTCTCTGCTCCACTAGCTTTATCAAACCTCGTCTTAAAACTATGTATGGCTCCTGCCTCAACTACGTCACTTTCAAGACTATTCCACTTCCTCACAACTCTATGGCTGAAGAAATACTTCCTCTCATCCCTCATCTTCAACTCCCAACTGTGACCCCTTATTTCTGTGTCCCATCTCTGGAACATCCTGACTTTGTCCACCTTGTCAATTCCTCGCAGTATTTTATATGTCGTTATCATGTCTCCCCTAACTCTCTTGTCATCCAGTGTCGTCAGGCCGATTTCCCTTTACCTTTCTTCGTTGAACGATTCCTTTGTGAGGTGTCGGAACGCTATTCTTAGGTTTGCCAGGCGCCCATATGCTGCAGCAGTGATCTGGTTGATGTGCGCCTCAGGAGATGTGCTCAGTATTATACTCACTCTAAGATCCTTTTCCTTGAGTAAGGTTTGCAGAGTATAGGCCACCTAGCCTATTCTCTGTCTGCAGTCTTCTTTGCCCTTTCCCGATGTTTATGACTGCATTTGGTGGGGTTAAATTCCAGGACCCAGATGCTAGACCAGGCTTACAGCCTGCCCAGGTCCCTTTGAATTCCTGTCTGATGCCTCATCCGATTTAATTCCCCGCATTAACTTCACATCATCTGCAAACAAAGACACTTCTGTGTCTATCCCTTCAGTCATGTCATTCACATATACCAAAAAGAGCCCTGGTCCTAAGACGGACCCCTGTGGAATTCCGCTCATCACAGGCGCCCACTCTGACACCTCGTCACGTACAATGACTCGTTGTTGCCTCCCTGTCTGGTATTCTCTGATCCATTGCAGTGCCTTTTCTGTTATGCGTGCCTGATCCTCTAGCTTTTGTGAGGAACTGTGTCGACGGCCTTCTTGCAGTCCAAGAAAATGCATTCTACTCACCTCTCTCTCTCTTTCTCATGTCTTACTTCCATTACCTTTTCATAAAACTCCAGTAGGTTTGTGACACAGGATTTCCCATCCATGAAACCGTGCTGGTTGTCATTTATAAGTTTGTTCCTTTCTAGGGGCTCCACCACTTCCCTCCTGACGTCAATGAGATACTGCTACATAGAATGACGCTTGTTATGCATAGCATTTCGGGAAAATTAAGTCAGTTTTGTCCCAGTATGCGACCCACACCAATCGACTAACACCCAGGTACCCATTTTACTGATAGGTGAATATAGACAAGGAAGCATGCCCAATTATTCTACCCTCGCTAGGAATCGAACCCGGACACTCACCGTGTGAAGCGAGAGCTTTAGCCACCAGGCCCCATGGTGAAAAGATTGTCTGTTATCATCCCAGTGAGTTTCGTTTCTATGAGTGCTGTGATGTCTGGGGACGTCTTCTTGATTCTTTCATGCCACTCCTCACATTTATTTGTTATTCCGTCCGCGTTTGTATCCCAAACTTTCAACTTCTTTTCTAAAAGTGTGGTCTGGGGGGTATGTTGGGGTTGGCAAAGCGGGAGACCTGGCGAGAAACTATGGGGGGTTGCTGTGAAGATGGAGTTTGTGATGAGGGGGTTGGGGCAGTGGGTATAGTGTGGGTCTATGTGACTCTGTGAAAAGTAGTGGATGTGTATGTGAGTGTGTGTACTCGGTACACGGTACACGTGTTACACGTGGTGCAGTGCTCCTGACCTGATGCTACCCCAGCAGCCACCTTATTAGCTTGTACATCCTATGCTTATCCTTCTTCTTATAGGCTCTAACTAATAGACACCTGAGTACTTATTACCCTATTCCTTTTCATACTAAGAAAGTGAACCGTTCACAAAACACCTGGCGGTGCCAATAAACCCACACTGACTTCCCAAAACCACGCATAGGTGAATACTTTCACGCAACCTGTTGAGTGTCTAACTCGTTGTGATGTTCTGAAGTAGTACCTCCACCTCTGTTTCTTCACTATATATATATATATATATATATATATATATATATATATATATATATATATATATATATATATATATATATATATATATATATATATATATATATAATATATATATATATATATATATGGAGTAGTAGGTAAATTTGGGGTGCCAGGGTAAATGTAAATGGGGAACCATTAATTGAGCTATGTGTAGAAAGAGGTTTGGTAATAAGTAATACATATTTTATGAAAAAGAGGATAAATAAATATACAAGGTATGATATAGCACGTAAGGAAAGTAGTTTGTTGGATTATGTATTGGTGGATAAAAGGTTGATGAGTAGGCTTCAGGATGTACATGTTTATAGAGGGGCAACGGATATATCAGATCATTATTTGGTTGTAGCTACAGTTAGAGTAAAAGGTAGATGGGACAAAAGAAAATGGCAACAGCAAGTAAGAGAGAGGTAAAGTGTATAAACTAAGGGAGGAGGAAGTTAGGGTGAGATATAAGCAACTATTGGCAGAAAAGGTGGGCTAGTGCAAGTATGAGTAGTGGGGGTTGAAGAGAGTTGGGATAGTTTTAAAAATGCAGTATTAGAATGTGGGGCAGAAGTTTTGGCTATAGGAGGGTGGGTGCAGGAGGAAAGAGGAGTGAGTGGTGGAATGAAGAAGTAAAGGGTGTGATAAAAGAAAAAGGAAGCTTATGAGAGGTTTTTACAAAACAGAAGTGTTAATAGAAGAGCAGAGTATTTGGAGAGTAAAAGAAAGGTGAAAAGAGTGGTGAGAGAGTGCAAAAGAAGAGCGGATGAAAGAATGGGAGAGGCTCTGTCAAGAAATTTTGCTGAAAACAAGAAAAATTTTTGGAGTGAGATAAACAAGGTAAGAAAGCCTAGGGAACGAATAGATTTGTCAGTTAAAAACAGAGTAGGGAGTTAGTAGATGGGGAGCTGGAGGTATTGGGTAGATGGCGGGAATATTTTGAGGAACTTTTAAATGTTGATGAAAAGAGGGAGGCGATAATTCATGTACTGGCCAGGGAGGTACAACATCGTTTAGGAGTGAAGAAGAGCAGGATGTGAGTGTGGGGAGGTGCGTGAGGCATTACGTAGAATGAAAGGGGTAAAGCAGCTGAAATTGACGGAATCATGACAGAAATGTTAAAAGCAGGGGGGGATATAGTGCTGGAGTGGTTGGTATTTTTGTTTAATAAATGTATGAAAGAGGGAAGGTACCTAGGGATTGGCAGAGAGCATGTATAGTTCCTTTATATAAAGGGAAGGGGGATAAAAGAGAGTGTAAAAATTATAGGGAATAAGTTTACTGAGTATACCAGGTAAAGTGTATGGCAGGGTTATTATTGAAAGAATTAGAGGTAAGACAGAGAGTAGGATTGCATATGAGCAAGGAGGCTTTAGAGTTGGTAGGGGATGTGTAGATCAAGTTTTTACAGTGAAGCATATATGTGAACAGTATTTAGATAAAGGTAGAGAAGTTTTTATTGCATTTATGGATTTAGAAAAGGCATATGATAGAGTAGATAGGGGAGCAATGTGGCAAATGTTGCAAGTGTATGGAATAGGTAGTAAGTTACTGAAGGCTGTAAAGAGTTTTTATGAGGATAGTGAGGCTCAGGTTAGGGTGTGTAGGAGAGAGAGGGAGATTACTTCCCGGTAAAAGTAGGTCTTAGACAGGGATGTGTAATGTCACCATGGTTGTTTAATATATTTATAGATGAGGTTGTAAAAGAAGTAAATGCTAGGGTGTTGGGGAGAGGGTTGGGATTAAATTATGGAGAATTAAATGCAAAATGGGAGTTGACACAGTTACTTTTTGCTGATGATACTGTGCTTATGGGAGATTCTAAAGAAAAGTTGCAAAGGTTAGTGGACGAGTTTGGGAGAGTGTGTAAAGGTAGAAAGTTAAAAGTGAACATAGATAAGAGTAAGGTGATGAGGGTATCAAACGATTTAAATAAAGAAAAATTGGATATCAGATTGGAGAGAGGGATTATGGAAGAAGTAAATGTTTTCAGATATTTGGGAGTTGACGTGTCAGCGGATGGGTTTATGAAGGATGAGGTTAACCATAGAATTGATGAAGGAAAAAGGTGAGTGGTGCTTGAGGTATCTGTGGAGACAAAAACGTTATCCATGGAGGCAAAGAAGGGAATGTACGAAAGTATAGTGGTACCAACACTCTTATATGGGTGTGAAGCATGGGTTCAAATGCTGCAGCGAGGAGGAGACTGGAGGCAGTGGAGATGTCCTGTCTAAGGGCAATGTGTGGTGTAAATATTATGCAGAAAATTCGGAATGTGGAAATTAGGAGAAGGTGTGGAGTTACTAAAAGTATTTGTCAGATATCTGAAGAGGGGTTGTTGAGGTGGTTTGGTCATTTAGAGAGAATGGATCACAGTAGAATGACTTGGAGAGCGTATAAATCTGTAGGGAAGGAAGGCGGGGTAGGGGTCGTCCTAGAAAAGGTTGGAGGGAAGGGGTAAAGGAGGTTTTGTGGGCGAGGGGCTTGGACTTCCAGCAAGCATGTGTGAGCGTGTTAGATAGGAGTGAATGGAGACGAATGGTTTTTGGGACATGTCGATCTGTTGGAGTGTGAGCAGGGTAACATTTTGTGAAGGGATTCAGGGAAACCAGTTAATTGATTTAGTTGGACTTGAGTCCTGGAAATGGGAAGTACAATGCCTGCACTTTAAAGGAGGGGTCTGAGATAGTGACAGCTGGGAGGGACTTTTCTCAGTTGTCGTATCTGAGCTCCTCTGCAAAGACAGTGATTATGTATGAGTGTGGTGAAAGTGTTGAATGATGATGAAAGTATTTTTCTTTTGGGGATTTTCTTTCTTTTTGGGTCACCCTGCCTCGGTGGGAGACGGCCGACTTGTTGAAAAAAAAAAAAAAAAATATATATATATATATATATATATATATATATATATATATATATATATATATATATATATATATATATATATATATATATATATATATAAAAATTATATATATCCTATTTTAGTTTATAGTATAGTAGTGAAAATATATATATATATTATATCCTTAAGTGATGTGTGTGTGTGTGTGTGTGTGTTGAAAACTCAATTAGTTGTGGTTGCAGGGGTCGAGTCACAGCTCCTGGCCCCGCCTCTTCACTGGTAGCTACTAGGTTAATCTTCCTGCCCCATTAGCTTTATCATACCTCTTCTTAAAGTTATGTATGGATCCTGCTTCCACTACGTCACTTCCCAGACTGTTCCACTTCCTGAAAACTCTGTGTCTGAAGAAATACTTCCTAACATCCCTGTGATTCATCTGAGTCTTCAACTCCCAATTGTGACCCCTTGTTTCTGTGTCACATCTCTGGAACATCCTAACTTTGTCCACCTTGTCAATTCCTAGCAGTATTTTATATGTCGTTATCATGTCTCCCCTGACCCTCCTGTCCTCCAGTGTCGTCAGGCCGATTTCCCTTAACCTTTCTTCGTAGGACAATCCCTTCAGCTCTGGGACTAGTCTCGTTGCAAACCTTTGCACTTTCTCTAATTATTGACGTACTTGACCAGGTGTGATTCCAAACTGGTGCTGCATACTCCAACATGGACCTGACGTATATGGTGTACAGAGTCTTGAACGATTCCTTACTGAGGTATCGGAACTCTATTCTTAGGTTTGCCAGACGCCCGTATACTGCAGCAGTTTTCTGATTGATATGCACCTCAGAGATGTGCTTCGGTATTATACTCACCCAAAGATCTATTTTCTTGAGTGAGGTTTGCAGTCTTTGGCCACCTAGACTATACTCTGTCTGCGGTCTTCTTTGCCCTTCCCCGATCTTCATGACTTTACATTTGGCAGGGTTAAATTCAAGGAGCCAGTTACTGGACCAGGCTTGTAGCCTGTCCAGGTCTCTTTGTAGTCCTGCCTGATCCTCGACCGATTTAATTCTCTTCCTAAACTTCACATAATCTGCAAACTCGGACACTTCTGAGTCTATCCCTTCCGTTATGTCATTCACATATACCAAAAACAGCACAGGTCCTAGGACTGACCTTTATGGAACCCCGTACGTCACAGGCGCCCACTCTGACACCTCATCAAGTACTATGACTCGTTGTTGCCTCCTGTCAGATATTCTCTGATCCATTGCAGTGCCTTTCCTGTTATGCTTGCCTGATCCTCTAGCTTTTGCAGTAACCTCTTATGAGGGACTGTGTCGAAGGCCTTCTTGCAGTCCAAGAAAATGCAGTCTATCACCCCTCTCTCTCGTGTCTTACTTCTGTTACCTTGTCACGAAACTCCAGTAGGTTTGTGACACAGGATTTTCCTTCCCTGAAACCGTGCTGGTTGTCGTTTATAAGCTTGTGTCTTTCTAGGTGCTCCACCACTCTCCTCCTGATGATTTTCTCCATGACTTTGCAAACTCTACACGTCAGTGACACAGGCCTCGTGTCTGTCTGATTTCTTAAAAATTGGGGCTACATTTGCCATCTTCTATACCTGAGGTAGTTGCCCAGTTTCAATGGATGTGTTGAAGATTTTTGTTAGTGGCACAAACAGCATCTCTGCTCCCTCTCTAAAGTCCCATGGAGAGATGTTGTCTGGTCTCACCCTCTTTCAGGTATCAAGTTCACATAGCAGCTTCTTCACCTCCTCGGTTGTATGTATTTCATCCAGCACTTGTTGGTGTACCTCCCTATTCTGAATTCCTGGAGTCCTTCCTGTCTCAACTGTAAATACTTCTTTAAATCTCGTGTTGAGCTCCTCACATTATTCTTGGTCGTTTCTTGTGAACTCCCCACCTTCCGTCCTCAGCTTGATTACCTAGTCCTTGACTGTTGTTTTCCTCCTGATGTGGCTTTACAACAACTTTGGGTCAGACTTGACTTTCGATGCTATGTCATTTTCGTATTGTTGCTGAGCCTTCCTTCTTATCTGGGCTTATTCGTTTCTGGCTCTTCGGCTAATCTCTTTATTTTCCTGGGTGCTTTGTCTTCTGTACTTTTCCATTCTCTAGTGCACTTAGTTTTTGCCTCCCTACACCTTTGGGTGAACCAAGGACTCGTTCTGGTTTCCCATTATTTCTGTTTCCCTTGGAACAAACCTGTCCTCTGCCTCCTTGCATTTTGTTGTCACATATTCCATCATTTCTTGTACTGGTTTTCCTGCCAATTCTCTCTCCACTGAATGTCTTGCAGGAAGTTCTTCATGCCTGTGTAGTCCTCCCTTTTGTAGTTTGGTTTTCCCATCCCATTCCTGCTACCCTCTCCAAAGCACAGAATGACATGAATACTTGCACCAAGGGGCCTTTCGTACGTGATATCCTCGATGTCCGAACTACTCAAGGTGAATACTAGGTCCAGTCTTGCTGGATCATCCTCACCTCTCTCTCTGGTAGTGTCTCTAACATGTTGATGCATGTGGTTTTCCAGTACCACATCCATCATCTTGGCTCTCCATGTTTCGGAAACCCCGATTGGGCTCCAGGTTTCCCAGTCAATCTCCTTGTGATTGAAATCACCCATAACTAGTAACTTTGTCTCCCCAATTGGAGCTCTTCTGGCCACCTCGGCTAGTGTGTCTACCATTGCTCTGTTGTTCTCGTCGTATTCTTCTACTTGGCTTCCTTCAGTTCTGTGGCGGGTTGTACATTTCTGCAATTACCACCTTATGGCCCTCAGACTGGATTGTTCTACTATGAGTCCCTTTCTCCCATTCCATCCATTCTTTCCATTTCCTCAAATCCCCACCAGTTTTAATAGAGTGCAACTCCTCCTCCACTCTGCTCCCTCTATCTTTCCTGAGGATTTGATATCCGGGTGGAAAGATTGCATCTGTTATCATCCAGGTGAGTTTCGTTTCTGTGAGTGCTATTATGTCTGGGGATCTCTGATTCTTTCATGCCATCCTCACATTATTGGTTATTCTTCTGCATTTTATACCAAACCTTCAACTTCTTTTCTAAAACTGTGGTCTGGGGGTACGTTGGGGTTGGGAAGAGGAGATCTGATGAGGAACTATGGGTGGTTGCTGTGAAGGTGGAGTTTGTAATGAGGTTGGTGGGGGCATTGGGTATGGCATGTGTGTTTTGGGTTAGAATGTTTGGTTGCATTGGGGTTGTCCTAGGTTGGGGGCTTCTGTAGGTGGTTGTGAGGAGGTTGTATTTGATCTTCCTCCTGAGTCTGGGTTCTCCATCTCCATCTTCACATCTTTTCCTATTTCATCTTGTACCCTCTCTTTCAGTTTCTGCCTTTCTTTCATGTTCTGTCGCAGTCGAGATACACCTTCGTATGCCGGCATGTCCCTTAGTTTTGCTTTCTCTGCAGGATCCTGTTTCTAGCCAATTCTGCCTTGAAAATCACTTTGACTGGCCGGATTCTCCCTTGCAAACCCCCTGTTCTCAGAAAATTTGCCAGCTGGGTCATGTCATCTTCTCCTATTGCTTTCATGATGTTTTTCTTCTCCTTGTCTTCTTGCTTTGTAAGTTTCCCTTCAACTTCCTGGAGTCCATAAACAAGACTGATCTCTCTTTCCTTCTTCCACTGCATATCCTATGTATCCCTGATTCGATTTAGTTGCCTCCATTGCAGCTTTCCTTTCTTCAATCTCTTCACTATCTGTTGTCCCTGGGCCCAGTGGTCTGTCATTTTCCCTTCTCAGCTTTCCCTGTGCACTGCTGTGGTCTGTTAGGCCTCTACGTATAGTTAACTTTCATTTTCTACAGTCCCTCGATTGTTCCTGATGTGATCCTCTTTTTCTCGGGCTCCACAATGGTCTGATAGGCCTCTGCATCAGTTTCTCCTTTGTTCCTAAGGTCCCTTATTTGTGACTGAGGTAGCAGTTTCTGATGTCATTCCACATTGCTCTTTAGTTCTTTAGGCTGTTTCAGAATTTTTCAGTTCCTCTTCTAATCTCTGAATCTTAGCCTCTGCTGTGTGACTTGCATCTCCCACTTCTCTGCAGTCTCTGTCTAGTTTCACTTCCTCCCTCCATTTTCATCTAAGCTCTTCTAGCTCCTTCCCCACTCATGTTCCCTTTTCATGAGCTCTCTCCAATCTTCCTTTCAGACTCATCCTTCCAGTCCCCTGTTTTCCGTCCTGTCTCTGGCACCCATTTTTTTTTTTTGGTTGCACAGAATGAAAACTATGTATTTCTGTGTGGTTGTTTTGTGGTGTGTTTGTCTGAGTGTATGTGTTGGGGGTGGAGGGAGGGAGAGGAGGAACTGAGACAGTGGGAAATGGGGAGAGAGGTTGGGAGGGGAAAGAGGGGGATATGGGAGAGAGGAAGGAGGGAGAAGCAAAGGGGAGAGAGAATGGGAGAGGGAGAGGGAGGAGGGGGAGAAGAGGGGAGGATAGGGGAGGGGAGAGAGGGGGGATCAGGGGGAAGAGTGGGAGAGTGGGCAGGGTGCATGGGGTAGAGTGTGTATGGGTCTGTGTATGTGGAATTTGTGGTGTGAACATTGTGTTGTGTGTGTATCACCTATTTGTGCTCACTTTTTTGTGTGTTGCAGGTGTGTTGTTTGTTGTGTGTGTGTAGTTTTTTGTGTGTAGTTTTTGTGTGTGTATATGTGTGTGTGTGGTATGTATGTTTGTGTGTGTATATATGTGTGTGTATGTATGTGTGAATAGTGTGGATGTGTTAGGTAGTGTGCATTGAGTTTGCTGAGTGACACGTTGTCTGCATGCCTCTCACCTGGCCTGACCTGACACACCTGACTACCAGTTAATGTGTGTGTGTTGTACTCACCTAGTTGTTCTCACTAGTTTGTCAGGGGTCGAGTCAACAGCTCCTGGCCCCGCCTCTTCACTGGCCGCTACTGGTCACTCTTCCCGCTCCATGAGCTTTATCATACCTCTTGCTTAAAGCTATGTATAGACCTGCCTCCACTACATCGCTTCCTAAACTATTCCACTTCCCGACAACTCTGTGACTGAAGAAATACTTCCTAACATCTCTGTGATTCATCTGAGTCTTCAACTTCCATCTGTGTCCCCTTGTTGTTGTGTCCCATCTCTGGAACATTCTGTCTCTGTCCACTTTGTCAATTCCTCTCAGTATCTTATATGTTGTTATCATGTCTCCCTATCTCTCCTGTCCTCCAGTGTCGTCAGGTCGATTTCCTTAACCTCCCTCGTAGGACATACCCTTAGCTCCGGGACTAGTCTTGTTGCAAACCTTGCACTTTCTCGAGCTTCTTCACATGCTTGGCTAGGTGTGGGTTCCAAACTGGTGCTGCATACTCCAATATGGGCCTAACGTACACAGTGTACAGGGTCCTGAACGATTCTTTATTAAGATGTCGGAATGCTGTTCTTAGGTTTGCTAGGCGCCCATATGCTGCAGCAGTTATTTGGTTGATGTGCGCCTCAGGAGATGTGTCTGGTGTTATACTCACCCCAAGATCTTTTCCTTGATTGAGGTTTGCAGTCTCTGGCCCCCTAGGCTGTACTCCGTCTGCGGTCTTCTTTGCCCTTCCCCAATCTTCATGACTTTGCACTTGGTGGGGTTGAACTCCAGGAGCCAGTTGCTGGACCAGGCTTGCAGGCTGTCCAGATCCCTTTGTAGTTCTGCCTGGTCCTCGTCCGATTGAATTCTTCTCATCAACTTCACATCATCTGCAAACAGGGACACTTCGGAGTCTATTCCTTCCGTCATGTCGTTCACAAATACCAGAAACAGCACTGGTCCCAGGACTGACCCCTGTGGAACCCCGCTCGTCACCGGCGCCACTCTGACACCTCGCCACGTACCATGACTCGCTGCTGTCTCCTGACAGGTATTCCCTGATCCAATGTAGTGCCTTCCCTGTTACCCCTGCCTGGTCCTCCAGCTTCTGCACTAATCTCTTGTGTGGAACTGTGTCAAACGCCTTCTTACAATCCAAGAATATGCAATCTACCCACCCTCTCTCTTTGCCTTATCGCTGTCACCCTGTCGTAGAACTCCAGTAGGTTTGTGACACAGGATTTCCCGTCCCTGAAACCGTGTTGGCCGTCGTTGATAAGCTCATTCCTTTCTAGGTGCTCAACCACCCTTCTCCTGACTATCTTCTCCATGACCTTGCATACAATACATGTCAGTGACACTGGTCTGTAGTTTAGTGCTACGTTCCTGTCTCCTTTTTAAAAATTGGAACTATATTTGCTGTCTTCCAAACCTCAGGTAGTTGCCCTGTTTCGATAGATGTGTTGAAGATCGTTGTTAGGGTACACATAGCTCCTCTGCTCCCTCTCTCAGGACCCATGGAGAGATGTTATCTGGCCCCATCGCCTTTGAAGTATCTAGCTCGCTTAGTAGCCTCTTCACTTCCTCCTCATTTGTGTGTATTGTGTCCAGCACTTGATGGTGTACCCTACCTCTCCTCCTTTCTGGAGGCCCTTCTATCTCCTCTGTGAACACCTCTTTGAATCTCATGTTGAGCTCCTCACACACTTCCCGGTCATTTCTTGTGACCTCCCCTCCTACCTTCCTCACCCTGATCACCTGGTCCTTGACTGTTGTTCTCCTCCTGATGTGGCTGTACAGCAGCTTTGGGTCAGATTTGGCTTTCGCTGCTATGTCATTCTCGTACTGTCTTTGGGCCTCCCTTCTGATCTGTGCATATTCATTTCTGGCTCTACGACTGCTCTCCTGTGTGTGTGTTTGTGTGTGTGTGTGTGTTTGTGTGTGTTTGTGTGTGTGTGTGTGTGTGTGTGTGTGTGTGGAACTATATGTGTGTGGATTTATTGTGTGAAAAGTAGTGGTGAAATTGTGTTATGGTGTATGAGTGGTATGTGAGGTCTGCGAGTAACACGTAGTCTACAGTGCTCCTCTACCTGGCCTGACCTGACACACCTGATCTACCAGTTAATGTATTCTATGATTCACCTGTCTGCTCGCCCTTTTCTACTAGAAATTACCAATTGCTATTTGTTACTGAGTACTTGATATCCTATTCCTTATCTTACTATGAGAGTTGACCGTTCACAAACAGCTTAGCGGTTAGGTAATTGGAACTTACTCCCGACACCCCGAAAACCACGCATAGGAGAATACTTCATGCGATGCAGCTTGGCCAGCGTGTAGTATCCTGTAGATTGTCCAACTCGATGTGATGTTCTGGCGTATATCCACTTTCGTTTCTTGTTGATATATAATATAACCTATTCACTGTATTTCTTTCACTTGTCACATATTTATTTCACTTTATTATCCAGGGTGACACACGTGGCAACGTCGCCTGGAGCACACTAGGCCCACTGACCCTGCCACCAAATATTTATTTCTAGTTCACTTATAAAATTATGGCTCTCCCCACACTTATGTGGCTCAGGGCAACTCGTAAATCGCTTCAAGGGTTGTTCACTACCCTGACACACTTGATAACCCTTGCAGTACCCTTGGGTAGCCTTACAAGTTGCGACTAGCCCACACGGCGTCCTTACTCTGTGTGTTAGTTAGTTACCATTTTGTCCTAGGCACATGTCGATTAGACACTAGGCCTGTTGTATATGTGTGTGTGTGTAACGAAACACTTCGAAATGTTTCGGCCCCGCCGGGAATTGAACCCGGGCCCTCCGTGCGTGAAGCAAGAGCGCTAGCCACCATGCCATCGGGGCGTGTGTGTGTGTGTGTGTGTACTCACCTAATTGTACTCACCTAATTGTGGTTGCAGGGTCGAGACTCAGCTCCTGGCCCCGCCTCTCGCTGTCTGCTACTGGGTCTCTGCTCTCCTGCTCCATGAGCTTTATCATACCTTGTCTTAAAACTATGTATGGTTCCTGCCTCCACTATATCTTTCTCTAGTCCATTCCACTTCCTGACTACTCTGTGGCTGAAGAAATGTTTCCTGACATCCCTTTGACTCATCTGAGTCTTCAGCTTCCAGTTGTGTCCCCTTGTTTCTGTGTTCCCTCTGAAACAACCTGTCACTATCTACCTTGTCAATTCCCGCAGTATTTTGTATGTCGTTATCATGTCTCCTCTGACCCTTCTTTCCTCCAGTGTTGTTAGTCCTATTTCCTCAACCTTTCTTCATAAGACAGACCCCTGAGTTGTGGAACTAACCTTGTCGCAAACCTTGCACTTTCTCTAGTTTCCTTACGTGCTTGACCAGGTGTGGGTTCCAGACTGGTGCTGCATATTCTAGTATGGGCCTTACGTACACGGTATACAGTGTCTTGAACGATTCCTTGTTAAGGTAACGGAACGCTAATCTAAGGTTTGCCAGACGCCCATATGCTGCCGCAGTTATCTGGTTGATGTGTGCCTCCGGAGACGTGCTAGGCGTTATACTCACTCCAAGGTCTTTCTCCTTTGCCGAGGTTTGTAGCCTTTGTCCGCCTAGCTTGTACTCTGTCAGCGGTCTTTGTAGACAGCCTGACTGTCTGCATAGACAGAGAGAGACCCTAGTTTTTTAATGCCATTCATGGTCGGGTCGACCATGGGTAGCGGGGACCGAGCGATGTAGACAGCCTGACTGTCTGCATAGACAGCCATGCTGTCTGCCAGCTGAGTTCATATTTCGTGCCATGCTAGTTTCCATAGTATTCCGCCAGAGGGCAAGCCTGGTAGGCGTACCCACGTCTACCAGACCCGCCCTGGCCCACTCTGACTCGGCGCCCAGACTTCACTCAGTGAATAGGCCTACTCCTTCCCTCTCCGCAAGGGGCATGGCCCACCTGGGCCATGGCCACAGACACGCAGCCTGTTACCCGCACCTTTATTCCAAATAAAGTAAGAAGCCTCCGAAGCCTTATCATTTCAACCACGCCTCCAGAAACGCCCAAAGAACACGCGTTATATCTTTGCCCTTCTCCGATCCTCATGACTTTGCATTTGGAGGGATTGAATTGAGAAGCCAACTGCTAGACCAGATGTCGAGCTTGTCCAGGTCTGTTTGCAGCCCTGCCTGGTCCTCTTCCGATGTGATTCTCCTCATTATTTTCACATCATCCGCGAATAGAGACACTTCTGAGTCTATCCGTCCGTCATGTCATTTACATATACCAGGAATAACACTGGTCCTAGGACTGACCCCTGCGGTACACCGCTCGTCACAGGCGCCCACTGTGATACCTCACCAAGCACCATGACCCGTTGTTGCCTCCTTTGAGGTATTCCCTGATCCATTCCAGTGCCCTTCCTGTTATACCTGCTTGTTCTTCCAACTTCTTTACTAATCTCATGTGAGGAACTGTGTCGAAGGCCTTCCTGCAGTCCAGGAAAATGCAATCAACCCACCCTTCTCTCTCCTGCCTTACCTCTGTTACTTTATCATAGAACTCTAGGAGGTTTGTTACACAGGATTTGCCTTCCCGGAATCCATGCTGTCTGGTGTTTATTATCCTGTTCCGCTCAAGGTGTTCCACCATTCTTTTTCCCGATGATTTTCCAGGACTTTACACACACACTGTGTGTGTGTGTGTGTGTGTGTGTGTTTGTGTATTTGTGTGTGTGTGTGTACTCACCTAGTTGTGGTTACATGGGTCGATTCATAGCTCCTGGCCCCACCTCTTCCCTTTCCGCATGGGTCTCTCTCCTTCGCCATGAACCTTATCATACCTCTTCTTAAAGCTATGAATGGATCCTGCCTCCACTACATTGCTTCTGCTATTCCACTTCCTGACAACTCTGTGACTGAAGAAATACTTCCTAACATCCCTGTGATTCATCTGAGACTTCAACTTCCAGCTGTGCCCCCTGTTGCTTGTATCCCATCTCTGGAACATTTTATCTCTGTCCACCTTGTCGATTCCTCTCAGTATTTTATATGTCGTTATCATGTCCCCCTTACTCTCCTGTCCTCCAATGTCGTCAGGTCGATTTCCTTAACCTCTCCTCGTAGGACATGTGTGTGTGTGTGTGTGTGTGTGTGGTGTGTGTTCAAAACTGTAGACATGAACAAGTGTTAGATTTAACACTGCTTGTATGTACGTACATGTACGTACGTGGTGTTCAAGGTCCTGAAATACTGGTCACTGAGGGAAAGCTAAAGAAAGTTAAAGTCTAACAGTATCTGAGTGTGAAGGAAGTCTGAGTGTGAAGGAAGTGAATGTGAAGGAAGTCTGAGTGTGAAGGAAGTCTGAGTGTGAAGGAAGTGAGTGTGAAGGAAGTCTGAGGTGAAGGAAGTCTGAGTGTGAAGGAAGTCTGAGTGTGAAGGAAGTCTGAGGTGAAGGAAGTCTGAGTGTGAAGGAAGTCTGAGTGTGAAGGAAGTCTGAGTGTGAAGGAAGTCTGAGGTGAAGGAAGTCTGAGTGTGAAGGAAGTCTGAGTGTGAAGGAAGTGAGTGTGAAGGAAGTCTGAGTGTGAAGGAAGTCTGAGTGTGAAGGAAGTCTGAGTGTGAAGGAAGTCTGAGTGTGAAGGAAGTCTGAGTGTGAAGGAAGTCTGAGGTGAAAGAAGTCTGAGTGTGAAGGAAGTCTGAGTGTGAAGGAAGTCTGAGTGTGAAGGAAGTCTGAGTGTGAAGGAAGTGGCTGTGTGACCTGAGTGAATCTTACAAGTTTCTCTGTGAAAGTTCCTGAACACTGAGACACAGCCTTGTGTGACGTGTCCTCCAGGTGACACTACATGACAGGTGGACACACATGACAGGTGGACACACATGACAGGTGGACACACATGACAGGTGGACACACATGACAGGTGCACACATAGACAGGTGCACACACATGACAGGTGCACACACATGACAGGTGGACACACATGACAGGTGCACACACATGACAGGTGGACACACATGACAGGTGGACACACATGACAGGTGGACACACATGACAGGTGGACACACATGATAGGTGCACACACATGACAGGTGGACACACATGACAGGTGGACACACATGACAGGTGCACACACATGACAGGTGGACACACATGACAGGTGCACACACATGACAGGTGGACACACATGACAGGTGCACACACATGACAGGTGGACACACATGACAGGTGGACAAAAGACAGGTGCACAAAATGACAGGTGGACACACATGACAGGTGGACACACATAAAGGTGGACACACAGGTGCACACAGCAGGTGGACAAAATGACGGTGGACAAAATGACAGGTGCACAAAATGACGGTGGACAAAATGACAGGTGGACACACATGACAGGTGCAAAAAATGACAGGTGGAAAAAATGACAGGTGGACACACATGACAGGGGGGACAAAATGACAGGTGGACAAAATGGGGGGTGGAAAAAATGACAGGTGGACACATCCCAGGTGGACACACATGACAGGTGCACACACATGACGGGGTGTACAAAATAACGGTGTATATACAGTGTTCCTTAATTGTATACCTTGGCTAGTATACCTTAAATGGTATACCTTACAGGTATACCTTTAATTTATAACTCCTGGTATCCTTCCTTTTTAAAACCTTCCTGCCCCCCTTTTTCCCCTCTTATATATAATATCCTTACCTGGTCACCTTATGTTGTATACCTTACATGGTATACCGTACCTAAAAACCCCATATAGTATACCTTACATGGTTTTCCCCCCCCTTTTTTATACCTTACCTGGTATAACTTACCTGGTATACCTTATATAAACCCTTTAAAATGGTAAAATTTTTACCTGGTATCCCTTTTTACATGGTATACCTTACCTGATATACCTTATGGTACACCTTACCTGGAAATTTATGGTATACCTTTCTAAAACCCCCAAAGGGGGCCCCCCTTCCCCCGCTATACTTTACCTGTTAAAATTTTACATGGTATACTTTACCTGGTATACGTTAACGGTATCCTTTACCTGGTATTCTTTCATGGTATACCTTACATTGTATATGTTACCTGGATCTCTTACATATTTTTCCCCTTACCTGGTATGCCTTCGGTGGTTTTCCCCTTACCTGGTATCCCTTTTTGGTATATCTTACCTGGAATATTATCTTAAGGTATCCCTACCTAGTATACGTTACATAGAAAATTCTACCTAGTAAAAATTTTACATGGTACCCTTATCTGGCAAAACATTGCATGGTATACCTTCTTGGTCCCCCTTTTTCATAGTATACCTAACCTGGTATACCCTGGTACACCTTACCTGGTATACCTTACATGGTATACCTTACATGTATACCTTACATGGTAAAATTTTTACCTATATACCTGACACTGTATACCTTCCGGGAATTATCACCTGGTTTACCTTACCTGGTACACCTTCCTAGTGTACCTTCCTGGTATACCTTCCCGGTATACCTTATCTGGCATTCCTTACCGGGTATACCTTGGGGGAAATCCTTACCGGGTCCCCCTTTACCTGATCCCCCTTTTACCAGGGTTTTTTTACCTGGTGTACCTTACTTGGTGTACCTTACCTGGTATGCCTTATCGGGTATACCTTAATTCCCGGGAAAAAATTGGGGCCATCTTGAAAGGCATAAATTGATTAATAAAACTCAGCAGGGTTTTTTAAAAAGGGGGCGTTTTTTTTTCGAATCTTTAAAATTTTTTTTACTGGTATTTGAGGAGGTAGATCATGGTATTGAATATGATATTGTGTATATGGACTTCAGTAAGGCTTTGGGATAAAGTTCCCCATCAGAGGCTATTGAGGAAACTTAAGGCACACGGAAAAAAAGAATTTTTTTTCCCGAGGCATGGTTGACAAAAGGGGGAGCAGAGGTTTTCATAAATGGGGGGAAATCAGAATGGGGGCAAACACAAGCGGTGTTCCACAGGGGTCAGTGTTGGTCCCCCTTTTTTTCATGTTTTCATAAACGCATAGATGGGGAATAAATAACGACATAAGCAAATACTTTACACCAAAAAGGCCCTCCCAAAATTTTTTTTTAATGAAGACATTAGAGCACCCAGGGGGGGTTTGAATAGACTGATATGATTGCGAAAAAAGGGGGTTTGGAGTTCTGGTTAGCAAAAACTGAAACCAAGACAACAGTGCATAAAGGGCCCAAAAAAATAACAGAATCCCCTTTGGGTTATATCGAAGAATAAATAATAGAAGTCCTCAGGTTTTCTTCAACTCTTTATATCTTTGGTTAGGGGCCCCCTTTAGATTATGCTGCACAGTTTTGGTCACTGTATTCAGAATGGATATAAATGCTCTGGGGAAAAAAAACAAAGGGGGGACAAAGTTGATCCCATGTATCAGAAATCTTCCCCCCGAGGATAGGGCTGAGGGCCCTGAATCTGCACCCCTGAAAAAAATTAGGGGGGTATGATTGGGGAAAAATGGAAAAAAAGGGAAAAAATAAAGGGGGAAAGTAAATAGCGTGCTAAAAATATTTAGCCAAGGGCTTTTCAGCAATATTTAAATTGGAAAAATTCAGATTCAGGAAGGATATAGGAAAGGGACTGGTTTGGTAATAGAGTTGTGGATGAGTGGAAAAAAACCCCCCAGCCGTCGGCTGAGACGTTTGTGGTTATAAAAATAGGTTGGATAAAACATAGTGGGTGTGGGTGGGTGTGGTTTTGGGGGTGACTACTTTGCTACTAGGGGCTGATGCCGTGATACTTCCTTTTAAAAAAATGACCTGACCTGACTAGGGGAAAAGGGGGGGCTTAACCGGGGGTAACGGGCCTGCCTCCCTTTTGGGCCAAAAACCCGCAAAATGTTCTTCTCTTATGTTCTTGGGTATACCTTCCCGGTCTTCAGAGGAAGGGGCCCGGGGGGGCAGGTGACACCACTGCAAAGGACTGGATAACGACAGGGGAAGGGGGGGGTTTCCCCCTTTCCCCCCTCCCCTCCCATGTCCCCTTTCCCCCATCCCCCACCCATGTCCCCCTCCCTTTTTCCCCCCCCCCCCTGCCCCTCCGCAGCATTAATCTGATCAAAAACAATAAGATTAGAAAATTAATAAACATAGGGGGGGGGTATGGGGGGCAGGAGAAGAAAGGGGTAAGGGGGTTTTTGGGGGGGAGGGGGGGGGGAGGGGAGGGAAGGGAGAGGGGGAAGGGGGGGGAGGTTGGTCTCCCACATGTCTGGTGACCCCAATGACTTATGGATTCGGAATTGTAAACACACACACACACACACACACACACACACACACACACACCCCCTGTACAGAGTGTACAAGCTGTCAGGCCCAACCCCACACCACCCCACCCCCCTTAAGTATTTATCTAATCTATTTTTAAAACTACACAACGTCTTAGCTTCTATGCGGTACTCAGGTTTTTTTTCCCCACCCCATCCACAACTCTATTACCAAGCACCACCAGGGGGGAACCCCCACCCTGGTCAACCCGTAAAGAAATTAGAGAACATGAAAAAAGGTTCGCAACAAGACTAGCCCAGGAGGTAAGGGGTATGTCTTACGAAAAGGGGGTTTTAAAGGGGAAATCGCCCGCAATGGGGGGAAGAGAGATAAAGATGACATGAAACGATATATAAAATACTCAGAGGAATTAAAAAGGGGGTGGATGGGGGCAGAATGTTTCGAGAGGGGGCACTAAAAAGGGGCCCACAATTGGGTTGAAAATTCAGATGAGTCATGGGGAAAGGGGAAGTATTTCTTCAGTCATAGAGATATCAGGAATGGAACAATCGAAGTGATGTAGTGGAGGCATGACCCCTACATAGCTTTAAGAAGAGGTTTATAAAGCTCATGGAGCAGGGAGAGAGTGGCCCCATGGCTCCAGGGAAGAGGTGGGGCCAAGTGCACTGAACCCCTGCAACAATAATTAAGTAGTAAAACACACATAAAACTACAAAAATGAGAGAGGAAAGGATGACCCACAAGACTGGATCTCATATTCACCTTTAAGTTTTTACTTTGGGGACATCACATAGGGAAGGGGCTCGTGGAGCTAGTGGTCACGTGGCCCCGAGACAAACATAATAGTTAAAGTGGAGAGGGAAGCAGGGGGGGGGTGGAAGAAGCCAAACCGAGAGGGGACTACACAGGCATGAGGAATTTCCTGCATGAGGTTCAGTGGGAAAAGAACTTGGGGGGAAAATCAATAAATGAAATGATGGACTACGTGACAACAAAATGCAAGGAGGCAGAGGGGGAGGTTCCCCGCAAAGCAACACAAATAATGGGAAGACCAGAACGGCCCCCTTTATTCACCCAAAGGGTGAGAGGCCAAAAATAATGCGCTAGAGAATGGAAAAGGTACAGAACATAAAGGACACAGGAAAATAAGGAGATTAGTCGAAGGCCGAAACGAGATGCTCAGATAAGAAGGGGGGTCCAGCGGGGGAAAACGACATGCTTCGAAAGCCAAGTTGACCCCAAAACTGTTGTAGAGCCACACCAGGAGGAAAACAACAGTCAAGGATAAGATAATCGGGCAAGGAAGGAAAAAGGGGGAAAATTTTCAAAAACGCCCCCGAAGTATGTGAGGAACTAAAAATGAGGTTTAAGGAATATTTACAGTAGAGACAGAAAGGACCCCAAAAAAACCAGACTGGTAGGGTACACCAACAAGTGATGGACACAATACACACAACCGGGGGGGGTGAAGACGTTGCTATGTGAACTAGATACCCCAAAGACGGTGGGGGGGGGTAACACTTCCATGGGGGGTTGGGGGGGGGGGAAGGGAGCTGTGTGTACCACTAACAACAATCTTAAACCTCTCTCGAAACTGGGCAACTACCTGAGGTATGGAAGACAGCAAATGTAGTTAAAATTTTTAAAAAAGGAGACAGCACACAGCATTAAACAAAAAAACATGTCACTGACATGCATAGTATGCAAAATCATGGAGAAGATTATCAGGAGAAGAGTGGTGGAGCACCTGAAATGAACAAGCTTATCCGACAAACCCGCACAGTTTCAGGGCTGTAAAAGGTTTTACACGTTCCCCCAAAAGAGATTAGTGCAAAAGCTGGGGAAAATCAGGCACGCATAACAAGAAAGCACTGCAACAAAAGAGAATACCTAACAGAGAGGCAACAACGAGTCATATTGACGAGGTGTCAGATGGGCGCCTGTGATGAGGGGGGTTTCCCCTAGGGGTCATATCTGTTTCTGGTATATGTAAAAGCATGTCGGAAGGAATAGAATAAAGGACCCTGTTTGCAGACGATGTGGAGCTAATGGGGAAATTAAACGGATGAGGATCGGGGAGGGTATGGGGGGCCCGGACAGGCTGAAACTGGTCAAGCAACCTTTCCCTTTAGTTTAACCATCCCAAATGAAAAACATGAAGATCGGGGAAGGACAAAAAGACCGGGGACAGAGAAAGGCTGGGGAACCCAATATTTCCCCAAACCCCCACTAAAAAAAAGGGTCTGGGGGGAGTATAAACCGAGACATCAACCAAATAACTGCGGGGCCTTTTGGGGCCTGGCAAACCAAGAATATGTTCCCACACCTCAGTAAGAAAAGTTTAAGATTTTACCCCCTTTACGCGGCCCATACTGGAGTATGCAGCACCAGTCTGGAGCCCACATTTGGCAAACCGGAAACCTTTGAGAAAGTGCAGAGGTTTGCAAAAAGACTTTCCGGCAAAAGGGGTTTTTCCTCGGGGAGAGGTTAAAAACGACCTGACCCCTGGAGGACAGGAGAGATAGGGGGGAATGATAACGACATAAAAAACACTGAGAGGAATCGACAAGGTGGACAGAGACAGGATGTTCCAGAAATGTTACAAAAAACCCAAGGGAGTCACAGTTGAAATTGAAGACTCAGATGAGTCACAGGGATGTTGGGGAAGTATTTTTTTCAGTCACAGAGTTGAAAGGGAAAGGGGGAATAGTCTGAGAAGTGATGGGGAGGCAAGACCATACAAGTTTAGGAAGATGATGAAGCTTGGGGGGGAGAGAGTGGCCCCTAGAAGGGACCAGGAAGAGGCGGGGCCAGGATCTGGGTCGCCCCCTTTAAAACCGGGGGTAGAAAAGTCACTGAAGGGGGGAAAAAGTGTTTTCTAGTTATCGGGATCCCTGCCTTGGGTCCCCTGCCCCCGGTCCCCTGTCTTAGGACACACTGCCTTTGGGTCACACTTTTGGACACCCCCTTTTGGTCACACTGTTTTTGGGAAAAAACCCGTTTAGGTCACCTGTTTTAGGAACATCCTCGGGTCCACTGCGGGGGCTCACACTGCCTCGGTTTTCACTGTTTTCAGCTCACACTGTCTCAGGTCATACTGCCTCAGGTAAAACCCCCCCTCGGGTAAACCCCGGGGGGTTTTAAGACTGGTGAAGACCACAGTGACAGACCTCAAATGATGTGTTGTTTTTTCAAAAGAAAAAAAACCAAAACCTTGTCTTGTGGTTGTAAAAAAACACTAAAAAAAGACATAGCCCCACCCCAAAAAGGGGGGGGCAGAAAAACCCAAATTAAAAAGCCCACGGGCCCCAAGCACTAACACCCCATATCAAAAAAATCTTTGAGAGGGTTCAAAACAAGATCCCAAACCCCCACCAGATCCCCCCCAAAATTCATAACCCAGGGCAACACGGGTTTGGGAAACCCTCCTCCCCGTCCCAGCTACTGGACCACTTGACAAGATCCTGGATGCTGTAGGGGATAAGCAGAATACAGATGTAGTATACAAACTTTGTAGATGGATTTATAACTTCCTGACAAACAGAACATAAAAGTAATAAAAACAGAGTAAAGTTCCAGGCAGGGGGGAAAAAACTCTGTTCCTCAAGGAAAAAATTCCCCTTTTTTTCCTCACCCTTTCTTTTTTTACATAGACAGAGAGGGGTGCTATAGTTGCTTCCTTTGCGGATGAAAACCCAATTGCCAGAATGACCTCCATTGAAGAAAGCAAACTCCAAGCAGACGTAAAAAATTTTCCCAAAAGGGCCCAAAAAAAATATGAAGTTCAAGGATAAACACAAAATTTCAAATCAATAGAGCAAAAAAAAGGAAGGACTTGGGGTGATAATGTCAGAGGATCTCCCTTTAAAGACCACAACAATGTATCACCCCCGGGAGGAAAATAGGGGGGGGTAATGAGAACCTTCAAAAAAAGAGACGCCCCAATGATGACACTTCAAATCACTTTTTTTCTAGGCTGGGGAAAACCAAAAAGCCCCCCTTTGGTTCGACACTGACCTGGAGGGCCCGAACCTTTTTTAGAAAAAGGTACGATCAACCAAATAGGGGGAAAGGGTTTAAGGTCCTTGATTTACCCTGGAAAAGAGGGGAGAGAGATACATGATAATATACACTTGGAAGGTCCTGGAGGGATTGGTACCAAAAACCCCCCCCACGAAAATCACTCCCTTTAAAAAAAACTCGGCAGGAGATGAATATTCCCCCCCCGAAAAACAGAGGCGCCAAAGGACAAAGAGAGACAACCCAAGACTGTTCAACTGCCTCCCAGCATACTTGGGGGGGCACTTGGGGGCCCTTTGGGTGTCTTCAAGAAGGCACTGGGGGGGCACCTAAAGTGTCCCGACCAACCGGGCTGTGGTTCGAACGTCGTTTTTTCGGGGCCCGGGAATAACAGCCTGGTTGATCAGACCCCGATCCACCATGAGGCCCCCCTTTTGCCGAGCCGCGAGGGCGTTGACCCCCGAAACCCCTCTCCAGGTAAAAATTCACGTAACCCCCGATGAAAACCCCAAAAAAATTAGGGCAGCTTTTTTAAAAAATTTTTCCCGTGTCTGGAAAATCTCCCAACTCCTGCCCCCCAAAAAACTTGCTACTGGGGGTTTTTTCCGAGACACCTAAAATGTAGGAGTATAGCAAACAAAAAAGCAGAGATCATCCCAGGAGGCAAAAGGGAGAAAAAATTTCCCCCACACGAACTATTAAATCTCTGAATCAGATTCACCTTAAAAACCCCAAATATTAGAGGGAAAAAAACTAGAAAAAACACTGGGGGTCATCTTCACTAACAACGACGATCTTTATACGTAATATAAAAGTATCAAAAACAATACCTCAGATCACAACATAATAGAGATACAGACATTTTGGGGGCCCGACCAAAAATGTGAAGTCAGGAAGGTCTCTTCAAAAAATTCAATTTCAATAACAAAAACATACAATGGAAAATTTTAAACCCAAAGGCCCAAAAAATGAAAAAGTGGGAAGATATCCTAAACAAATTTCTGTGGTTCTTGAGATCTGTAAAACACTTTCCCAATTAAAAAAAATAAAGAAAAGATGCTAATAGAAAGAGACGCCCCCTATACTGACGAAGGCGAAGAATCCAGAGCTGCTGAGGGGGCCAAAAAATTTCCTGTTAGAAGGCAATAAAAATCCCCATGCATTTGCCCCAGATAAACCCTATTCCGGTTAAAAAAAGAACTGCAAAAGCCCCGTCAGGGCCTTCACTTCTATGGGGGGGGAGAAATAACAGGGTAAATCCACAATCACAAAAAACAACAGAAAAGGCCCATTTTACAAAGGTGGCAGTAAAGAAAATTGCAAAGAACTAAAACCGATAGCATTTAAACACCCCATATCATAAAAATTTTTTGAGAGGGCCCCAAAAGGGCCAAGATCCCCAACCACCAGATACCCATCAATTAAAAAAACCCGGGGCAACATGGATTTAGAGCAGGACGCCCCTCCCCTTCCCAGCTAAAATCCGGGATGCGGTAGAGGAAAAATTTCATAAAGTCCGAGGCAGCTACGGTGAAAAGCTCTTTTCCAAAGGACAGTACTCGCTCACATCCTGTTCCTCATCCCCGCATCTGAAGACGGGATGTCCCACAGCGCCGTTTTTTCCCTTTTTGCAGATGACCCCCAATTTTGATGAATTTCCTCCACTGAAGACACTGCAAGACTTCAGGGGGAAAGTAAACCCAAAACCCTTAAAAAGGGCCAAAAAAAACAATATGTTTTCAACGAGGAGAAATTTCAACTACTCAGATATAGAAAACTTGGGGAAAATTTAAAAAATGTATCGGGGTATACAACAAATTCAAAACCTTTAAAAAGAGCAAAAAAGTAAGGGGAAGGGACCTGGGAGTGATAATGTCAGATCTCGCCTTCAAAGACCACAACAATATATCCCCGCATCTGCTAGGAAAATGATAGGATGGATAATGAGAACCTTAAAAACCCACGCAACCCCAAAACCCCGATGATGATTCTCTTCAAATCGCTTGTTCTCTTTAGGCTGGAATTTGTTACCATTTCCCCCCCTTCAAAAAGGGAAATTGCGGGACCTGGAGAGTGCACAAAGAACTTTCACGGCACACATAAGTACATAAGGCACCTAAATTCTGGGAACGATTGAAGTCTCTTGATTTGTATTCTCTGGAATGCAGGCGAGAGAGATATATGATAATATACACTTTGAAAATCCTAGGGGGATTGGTACGAAACTTGCACACGAAAATCACCCCCTTTTTTAAAAGCAAAAGGCTCGGCAGAAAATTAAAACATTCCCCGATGAAAAGTAGGGGGGGGGCACGAGTACACTGAGAGACAACACAGTAAGTGTCGGGGCCCCAAAAAACTGTTCAACTGCCCCCCAGCATAAAAAAGGGGGAGATTCCCAAAAAGACCGCTGGCTGTCTTCAAAAAGGCGCTGGACAGGTACCTGAAGTCAGTACCTGATCAGCCCGGCTGGGGGGGTACGTAAAAGCGGGGCGGGCCCGGGAGTAAAACCCGGTTGGTCAAAAAGGAATTACCACGGAGGCCCGGGGGGCAGTCCGAGGCCGGCGGGGGGACAAAACCCCCAAAACCCTTTTCCCGGATTTCCCCCGGTAAAAGGACTGGTAAGGGGTACAGTAAAAGGGAGGTACTGGTCCCAAAGGGGGGACAGTGATACCAGCAGGTACTGGTCACCAGGGAGTGACAGTAAAACCAGCGGTACTGGGGCACCAGGGGGTACAGTAAAACTAGCAGGTACCCGGTCACCAGGGATTTACAGTAAAACCAGCAGGTACTGGTCACCAGGGGGTGACAGTAATACCCAGGGACTGGTCACCAGGGGGTGACAGTGATACCAGCAGGTACTGGCACCCGGGGGTGACAGTAAAACCAGCAGGTACTGGTCACCAGGGGGTGACAGTAATACCAGCAGGTACTGGGGCACCAGGGGGGGACAGTGATACCAGCAGGTACTGGTTTAACCCGGGGGTTTACAGTAAAACCAGCAGGTACTGGTCACCAGGGGGTGACAGTAAAACCAGCAGGTACTGGTCAGGGAGTGACAGTGATACCAGCAGGTAATGGTCACCAGGGATTACACTGATACCAGCAGGTACTGGTCACCAGGGAGTGACAGTAATACCAGCAGGTAATGGTCACCAGGGGGGTGACAGGGGATACCAGCGGTAATGGTCACCAGGGGGTGACAGTGATACCAGCAGGTACTGGTCACCAGGGAGTGACAGTGATACCAGCAGGTACTGGTCACCAGGGAGTGACAGTGATACCAGCAGGTACTGGCCCCCAGGGGATACAGTGATACCAGCAGGTAATGGTCACCAGGGATTGACAGTGATACCAGCAGGTAATGGTCCCCAGGAGACAGTGATACCAGCAGGGGACTGGTCACCAGGGGGTGACAGTAATACCAGCAGGTAATGGTCACCACGGGTGACAGTGATACCAGCAGGTACTGGTCACCCGGGGTGACAGTGATACCAGCAGGTACTGGTCACCAGGGAGTGACAGTGATACCAGCAGGTACTGGTCACCAGGGAGTGACAGTGATACCAGCAGGTAATGGTCACCAGGGATTGACAGTGATACCAGCAGGTACTTCACCAGGGAGGACAGTAAAACCCGCAGGTAATGGTCACCAGGGAGTGACAGTGATACCAGCAGGTAATGGTCAAACCCGGGAGTGACAGTGATACCAGGGAGGTACTGGTCACCAGGGAGGACAGTGATATCGCAGGTACTGGTCACCAGGGATGACAGTGATACCAGCAGGACTGGTCACCAGGGAGGACAGTGATACCAGCAGGTACTGGTCACCAGGGAGTGACAATGATACCAGCAGGTAATGGTCACCAGGGGTTGACAGTGATACCAGCAGGTACCCTTTACCAGGGAGTGACAGTAATACCAGCAGGTACTGGCACGAGGGAGTGACAGTGATACCAACAGGTAATGGTCACCAGGGAGTGACAGTGATACCAGCAGGTACTGGTCACCAGGGAGTGACAGTGATACAGCAGGTACTGGTCACCAGGAGTGACAGTGATACCAGCAGGTACTGGTGGTCACCAGGGAGTGACAGTGATACCAGCAGGTAATGGTCACCAGGGATTGACAGTGATACCAGCAGGTACTGGTCACCAGGAAGTGACAGTGATACCAGCAGGTACAGGTCACCAGGTCACACCACAAGATAGGTTAAAAAAATTGAATGACCTTCTTAGATGAAAGAGAGTGCCACCCGAGTGACACCCGACAGTGCCATCCTGGAGGTCACTACCACCAGTGCCACCCTGGAGAGTGCCACTGCCAGTAGTGACACTATGGAGAGTGTCACTGTCACTAGTGACGCTATGGAGAGTGTCACTGTCACTAGTGACACTATGGAGAGTGTCACTGTCACTAGTGACACTACGCAGAGTGTCACTGTCACTAGTGACACCATGGATAGTGGAGATAGTGGAGTCAACAAGTCTTGACCTTATTTTCACAAATAATGAGGACCTGGTAAGATACCTTCAACAACAAGAACATCAACTGGGACCGGGTGAACTATGTCTTAAATGAAACATGTTAAATATCAAAATAACATGGCCCCTAACCAGTGCCTTGAAATCAACTTCCTGAGCAAGTATGTTTAAGGCATTTCCCAAAAAAGAAGAGAAAAGTAAACGGGAGAGGGCCCTCCCTCACGGAAAACTTGAAGAAAGGAAAGGGGCCTGACCAGGAAGTGGAAAGTATCGAACTTTTAAAGGATTCTCAAGATCCAGGAGGGCAGGAGCTAAAAGGAAGTAAAATGAAAGAAATTGAAATATTTCTTTTCATATGCAAAAAAAAAGGGCAAATACCACATCTAGTTTCAGGCTCTTGCTCAGACAAGATGGGACTTACAGAGAAAGAGTGAGATTCTGAAACCCAATACGACTCTGTTTTTGCGAGCCACTAATCAGTCTGGATCGATAACCCAAAATGATTTTTTTATAAATGAGACTCAAAACTCCATCAATGTATCCCAAAATTTCCCGACTTACCTAACTCCATGGAGTTTGAAAAGCCATTGACAATATCCCCTGCACCAGCCCCGGCCCCGACTCGGGGAACTCTGTGTTCAAATAACTGCAAAAACCCCCTCTCACGGGTCTAAGAATACTAGGAGAAATTGAGGGGTTTGAAATTTCAGTCACTAAAAAAAACGGATATAGCCCCACCCCAAAAAGGCAGTAAACAATATGAAAACTAACGTCCCACATCTTTAAAATTTTTTTGAAAGAATGCTAAGAAGCATGATTGAAAAAAACTGCACAATCCCGGGCAACATGGGTTTTAAAAAGGCATCCTGCCCCTAACTCTGGATCACTATGATATGGGCTTGGATGCATTGGAAGACAAGCAGAATGCAGATGTAATATTCACAGACTTTGCAAAAACCGACAAATATTATGGGGTACTAGCGCACAAAATATGTGCTAAAGGGATAACTGGCAAAGTGGGAAGGTGGATCTTCAACCCCTAACGAATCGCTCTGTTCCACAAGGCACAGTACCCCCCATCCTGTTTATCCTCATATCAGACATAGACAGAGATGAATCTGCACCGTATCATCCTCTGCAGACGATAAAGGGCGTAGAGTGTCATCTACTGATGACACGGTTAACCTCAGAAGATATAAACCCAAATTTTCCCAAAGGGCAACGAAAAAAAATATGTTCAATGAAGACAAATTCCAACTACTCCGTTATGAAGGGGGATAATAACTAGAACTGAGTTAAAAACAAAATCTAATCACACAATAAGTGGGTAATGTGAAAAACCGGGGTGGAAAGCGGGGTCTCCTTTTTTAAAGGGTCACAACAGTGACCGATCACAACTGGAAAAATGATAGGATGGATAATGAGAACATTCAAGACAAAGATCAAAGCAAAAATTTATCCTTTTAAAACCTTGTTCTCTAGGCTGGAATCTGCTGACAAACAGCTCCATTAAAATCAGGTGAAATTGCAGATCAGAGAATGCACAGAGAACCTTTACTGCACATATAAATTCGTCAAACACCTTAACTACTGGGAACGCTTGGAAGCACTTGACTTGTACTCACTGGAACGCAGGCGAGAGAGATATATCATAATCTCACTTGAATTATGGCCCCTAATCTACACACAGAAATCCTCCTTACGAAAAAAAAAGAGGGGCAGGGGGTGCAAAATACCCCAAGTGAAAGAAAGAGGCGCCATTGGTACCAAAGAACAAAAAGTGCCCTAAGTGGGACCCCAAGACTGTTCAACAGCCTCCCACCAAGCAAAAGGGGGAATTACCAATGGGCCCCCTGGCTGCCTTCAAGGGGGTGGACAGATACTTGAAGTCGGTGCCGAATCACCCGGGCGGGTTCTGTTAGACACATACAGCCAGCAGTAACAGCCTTGTTGATTAGGCCCTGATCAACCGGGAGGCCTGGTCAGGACCGGCGGCGTTGATCCCCGGAATACCCTCAGGTAGACTCCAGGTAGATGAAGAGTGTCACTGTCCTAGTGACACCATGGAGAATGTCACTGTCACTATGACACCATTGAGAGTGTCACTGTCATAGTGACACCATGGAGATGTCACTGTCACTAGTGACACCATGGAGATTCCACTGTCACTAGTGACACCTGGGATGTCACTGCCTAAAGACACCATGGAGATGTCACTGTCACTAGTGACACCCTGGAGGAAATTACTGTCACTAGTGACACCATGGAAATGTCACTGCCCAGTGACACCATGGAGAGTGTCACTGTCACTAGTGATCCATGGGGGTGTCACTGTCACTAGTGACACCATGGGAGGTAGAAATTTACTAGTGAAAAGTGACATGGAAATGTCACTGTCACTAGGCACCATGGGGTGTCACTGTCACTAGTGACACCATTGAAGGTCACTGTCACTAGTGACACCATGGAAGTGTCACTGTCACTAGTGACACCATGGAATTTCCCCTGTCACTGTGACACCATGGAAGTGTCACTGTCACTAGTGACACCTAGATGTCACTGTCACTAGTGACCCATGGAATGTCACTGTCACTAGTGACACCAGGGTTCCCGTCACTAGTGACACCATGGAGGTGTCATTCACTAGTGAACCATGGAGATGTGACTGTCACTAGTGACACCATATAAATTTTCCTGTGCACCTGGAGAGTGACTGTCACTAGTGACAACATGGAAAAGGGCACTGTCACTAGTGAACCATGGAGAGTACTGTCACTAGTGACACCATGGGAGTGTCACT
>WNWK01018677.1:0-39390 GCA_009830355.1 Cherax destructor | reverse complement strand
TTCTCCTCAGTTTCGGATCGTTCCTATCTCAGCTTCTCCCTCTGCGCTAGCTTGAAATAGGATGTTTCACCAGTTCCACTAGCAGTCTTCACTGAGTTCTACATGCAGTTCTCCTGGCATTGCTTGATGGATGGTTCTACATGCAGTTCTCCTGGCAGTGCTTGACGGATGGTTCTACATGCAGTTCTCCTGGCAGTGCTTGATGGATGTTTCTACTGCAGTTCTCCTGGCAGTGCTTGACTGGATAGTTCTACATGCAGTTCTCCTGGCAGTGCTTGATGGATGTTTCTACATGCAGTTCTCCTGGCAGTGCTTGACGGATGGTTCTACATGCAGTTCTCCTGGCAGTGCTTGATGGATGGTTCTACATGCAGTTCTCCTGGCAGTGCTTGATGGATATTTCTACATGCAGTTCTCCTGGCAGTGCTTGATGGATGGTTCTACATGCAGTTCTCCTGGCAGTGCTTGATGGATGGTTCTACATGCAGTTCTCCTGGCAGTGCTTGATGGATGGTTCTACATGCAGTTCTCCTGGCAGTGCTTGATGGATGGTTCACAGCAGTTCTCCTGGCAGTGCTTGATGGATGGTTCTACATGCAGTTCTCCTGGCAGTGCTTGATGGATGGTTCTACATGCAGTTCTCCTGGCAGAGCTTGACGGATGGTTCTACATGCAGTTCTCCTGGCAGTGGTTGAAGGATGGTTCTACATGCAGTTCTCCTGGCAGTGCTTAATGGATAGTTCTACATGCAGTTCTCCTGGCAGTGCTTGATGGATGGTTCTACATGCAGTTCTCCTGGCAGTGCTTGATGGATGGTTCTACATGCAGTTCTCCTGGCAGAGCTTGACGGATGGTTCTACATGCAGTTCTCCTGGCAGTGCTTGACGGATGGTTCTACATGCAGTTCTCCTGGCAGTGCTTGATGGATGGTTCTACATGCAGTTCTCCTGGCAGTGCTTGATGGATGGTTCTACATGCAGTTCTCCTGGCAGTGCTTGATGGATGGTTCTACATGCAGTTCTCCTTGCAGTGCTTGATGGATGGTTCTACATGCAGTTCTCCTGGCAGTGCTTGACGGATAGTTCTACAAGCAGTTCTCCTGGCAGTGCTTGACGGATGGTTCTACATGCAGTTCTCCTGGCAGTGCTTGATGGATGGTTCTACATGCAGTTCTCCTGGCAGTGCTTGATGGATGGTTCACATGCAGTTCTCCTGCAGTGCTTGAGGATGGTTCACATGCAGTTCTCCTGCAGTGCTTGAGGATAGTTCTACATGCAGTTCTCCTCGCAGTGCTTGACGGATGGTTCTACATGCAGTTCTCCTGGCAGTGCTTGATGGATGGTTCTACATGCAGTTCTCCTGGCAGTGCTTGATGGATGGTTCTACATGCAGTTCTCCTTGCAGTGCTTGACGGATGTTCTACATGCAGTTCTCCTGCAGTGCTTGACGGATGGTTCTACAAGCAGTTCTCCTGGCAGTGCTTGATGGATGGTTCTACATGCAGTTCTCCTGGCAGTGCTTGACGGATGGTTCTACATGCAGTTCTCCTGGCAGTGCTTGACGGATGGTTCTACATGGTTCTCTGTGCAGTGCTTGAGGATGGTTCTACACAGTTCTGCAGTGCTGACTGATAGTCCATTTCTCCTGCAGTGCTTGACGGATGGTTTACATGCAGTTCTCCTGGCAGTGCTTGATCGGATGGTTCTACAGCTTCTTGGCACTGCTGGAACTGATAGTCATCTAATGCAGTTCCTCTATCGTATAGTATACGGATTTCATAAGCAGTATTCAGTCTGCTGGCAGAGTACAGCTAAGATACGGTATTTCTAAGTAACAGTAACTTCAGGCCTGCTGGAACAACATCAAGAGTACAGCCTAAATACGGTATTCTCAACAGTAACTTCAGGTCTGCTTGAACAACCATCAAGAGTACAGCCTAGATACGTATTTCTCAAGTAACAGTAACTTCAGGTCTGCTGGAACAACCATCAAGAGTACAGCCTAAGATACGGTATTTCTCAGTAACATAACTTCAGGTCTGCTTGAACAACCATCAAGAGTACAGCCTAAGATACGGTATTTCTCAAGTAACAGTAACTTCAGGTCTGCTGGAACAACCATCAAGAGTACAGCCTAAGATACGGTATTTCTCAAGTAACAGTAACTTCAGGCCTGCTGGAACAACCATCAAGAGTACAGCCTAAGATACGGTATTTCTCAAGTAACAGTAACTTCAGGTCTGCTGGAACAACCATCAAGAGTACAGCCTAAGATACGGTATTTCTCAAGTAACAGTAACTTCAGGCCTGTTGGAACAACCATCAAGAGTACAGCCTAAGATACGGTATTTCTCAAGTAACAGTAACTTCAGGTCTGCTGGAACAACCATCAAGAGTACAGCCTAAGATACGGTATTTCTCAAGTAACAGTAACTTCAGGTCTGCTGGAACAACCATCAAGAGTACAGCCTAAGATACGGTATTTCTAAGTAACAGTAACTTCAGGTCTGCTGGAACAACCATCAATAGTACAGCCTAAGATACGGTATTTCTCAAGTAACAGTAACTTCAGGTCTGCTGGAACAACCATCAAGAGTACAGCCTAAGATACGGTATTTCTCAAGTAACAGTAACTTCAGGTCTGCTGGAACAACCATCAAGAGTACAGCCTAAGATACGGTATTTCTCAAGTAACAGTAACTTCAGGTCTGCTGGAACAACCATCAAGAGTACAGCCTAAGATACGGTATTTCTCAAGTAACAGTAACTTCAGGCCTGCTGGAACAACCATCAAGAGTACAGCCTAAGATACGGTATTTCTCAAGTAACAGTAACTTCAGGCCTGCTGGAACAACCATCAAGAGTACAGCCTAAAATACGGTATTTCTCAAGTAACAGTAACTTCAGGTCTGCTGGAACAACCATCAAGCAATTAAAGTCACTCAGTTAAGACTGGAAGATTTGACTCACGAAATCGTAATGACACGATTGCAAATAAACCATAGCACGGGTGGGGTTCGAACGTGGGGTGCGACGGTCTGGAGTTTTGAGACTCTCTGACCGCGGGTTTGAATCCCACCCGTGGTATGGTTTACTGGAAGATTTATTGTCATTTATGTGAAAGGCCTCCGGTATGAAGAGTATGACTTAGAAACCTTCCTGTATGAAGAAGTATGACTTAGAAACTTTCCCGTATGAAGAAGTATGACTTAGAAACCTTCCTGTATGATGGAGTATGACTTAGAAACCTTCCTTTATCAGGAAATATGACTTAGAAACCTTCCTGTATGATGGAGTATGACTTAGAAACCTTCCTGTGTGATGGAGTATGACTTAGAAACCTTCCTGTATGATGGAGTATGACTTAGAAACCTTCCTGTATGATGGAGTATGACTTAGAAACCTTCCTCTATGATGGAGTATGATTTAGAAACCTTCCTGTATGATGGAGTATGACTTAGAAACCTTTCTGTATGATGGAGTATGATTTAGAAACCTTCCTGTATGATGGAGTATGAGAGTAAATCTATTTTGTGTTAGATTATGAAACGAAACCCATTCTAGATAATAATAATAGTAATAATAATATCTTTATTTACTACTAGTACATGTACAAGGTATACAGACCATAGCTGACATCAATGACATACTACTATATAGAAAGCCCCTTGTTATGCTGAGCATTTCCCACAAATTAGGTCAGTTTTGTCCCAGGATGCGACCCACACCAGTCCACTAACACCCAGGTACCTATTTTACTGATGGGTGAACATAGATAACCGATGTAAGGAAACACACCTAATGTTTCTATCCTCGCCTAGAATCGAACCAGGATCATCGCCGTGTGAAGCGAGAGCTTTAGCCACCAGGCCACGGGGCACCGTATGATAGAAAATGATGACAAAACCTTCCATTGTGACATAATATAACGGATAAACTTTCCTGTGTGACTTAATATGTCGGGCAAACCTTCCTTAATATGACTGGAATACTTTAATATGTGGGAAAAACCTTCCTTAATATGACTGGAGTACCTTAATATGTGTTAAAACCTTCCTTAATATGACTGGAGTACCTTAATATGTGTTAAAACCTTCTCTAATATGACTGGAGTACCTTAAAATGTGTTAAAACCTTCCTTAATATGACTGGAATACCTTAATATGTGGGAACACCTTTCTTATTATGACTGGAGTACCTTAATATGTGGGGAAACCTTCCTTAGTATGGCTGGAGTACCTTAATATGTGGGAAAACCTTCCTTAGTATAGCTGGAGTACCTTAATATGTGGGAAAACCTTCCTTAATATGGCTGGAGTACCTTAATATGTGGGAAAACCTTCCTTAATATAACTGGAGTACCTTAATATGTGGGAAAACCTTCCTTAATATGGCTGGAGTACCTTAATATGTGTTAAAACCTTCCTTAATATGAGGGAAATGATCTATTGTGTACACCAGAGGAAGTTAACTCTCCTTAGTGATAAAATTATTGATAATTAAGACAATTACAACAGTTATGTATCTTCATTTCGAAACGTTTCGCCTACACAGCAGGCTTCTTCAGTCGATAAAACTATTGCAATGGAACCATCCAGAGTGATGTAATATCACAGGTATAATTTATAGTGCTTCTACCTGACATTTACGTGTGATAATTAAGAGGGTAGACACACATGGCGAGGATATCAAGTCTTGTACATAAACGGTGGTGTGGTTGCCTGGGGTGACAACCACGCGCTAGATAGGAATGCTGTCAGTGAACAGGTGTTGCTGTCTACTTGTTGGTTGATTTTTCAAGGAAGCATCACCTGTGACAGGTGTTTGTTATAGCAATGCTGGGCGTGTAGTGCTTGTGCTATGCCCGTAGCGATGGAAGGTATACAGGAGGTATACATGTATAGAGGAGGTATAGAAGTATAGAGGAGGTATACAAGTATAGAGGAGGTATAGAAGAAGTATAGAGGAGGTATAGAAGAAGTATAGAGGAGGTATAGAAGAAGTATAGAGGAGGTATAGAAGTATAGAGGAGGTATACAAGTATAGAGGAGGTATAGAAGAATAGAGGAGGTATACAAGTATTATTATTATTATTATTATTATTATTATTATTATTATTATTATTATTATTATAGAGGAGGTATAGAAGAATAGAGGACTACAGTGAGACCTGGATTACTCGTTAGGTACAAGGACTCATGTCCAACTAATGCGATGTTTTTTTGTGGCAACGTTTCGCTCTCCAGGAGCTTTTTCAAGTACTGCTTGACTAAGTTGTCTGGAACACGACAACAACGATTGCTGAACCCAATTATCTGAGTGTCACTGTGGTGAACCAGGACAGTTATCTGAGTGTCACTATGGAGAACCAGGACAGTTGTCTGAGAGTCACTGTGGTGAACCTGGACAGTTGTCTGAGTGTCACTATGGTGAACCAGGACAGTTACCTGAGTGTCACTATGGTGATCAAATAAAATGATCTAAGTGTCACTATGGTGAACCAGGACAGTGGTCTGAGTGTCACTATGGTGAACCAGGACAGTTACCTGAGTGTCACTATGGTGAGCCAGGACAGTTATCTGAGTGTCACTGTGGTGAACCAGGACAGTTGTCTGAGTGTCACTATGGTGAACCAGGACAGTTGTCTGAGTGTCACTGGTGAACCAGGACAGTTGTCTGAGTGTCACTGGTGAACCAGGATAGTTGTCTGAGTGTCACTATGGTGAACCAGGACAGTTGTCTGAGTGTCACTATAGTGAACCAGGACAGTTGTCTGAGTCTCACTATGGTGAACCAGGACAGTTGTCTGAGTCTCACTATGGTGAACCAGGACAGTTGTCTGAGTGTCCCTGGAACCATTATGTGCCTCTGTAATGTTGAGTTACAGTCCCTGGACCTATTATGTACCTCAGTAATGTTGAGGTAAAGTCCCTGGACCCATTATGTGCTTCTGTAATGTTGAGGTACAGTCGCTGGACAAATTATGTACCTCTGTAACGTTGAGATACAGTCTTTGGACCCTTTATGTACCTCAGTAATGTTGAGGTACAGTCCTTGGACCCATTATGAGCCTCTGTAATGTTGAGGTACAGTCCCTGGACCCGTTATGTGGCTGTGTAATGTTGAGGTAAAGTCCTGGACCCATTATGTGCCTCTGTAATGTTGAGGTACAGTCCCTGGATCCATTATTTACCTCTGTAATGTTGAGGTACAGTTCCTGGATCCATTATGTGCCTCTGTAATGTTGAAGTATCTCCCTTGGCCCATTATGTGCCTCTGTAATGTTGAGGTACAGTCCCTGGAACCATTATATGTCTCTGTAATGTTGAGGTACAGTCCTTGGACTCATTATGTACCTCAGTAATGTTGAGGTACAGTCCCTGGACCCATTATGTGCGTCTGTAATGTTGAAGTATTTCCCTGGACCCATTGTGTGCCTCTGTAATATTGGGGTACAGTTTCTGGACCAATTATGTACCCATGTAATGTTCTCAACGACAGCCTTCTAACATAATTCCTAATGGATAATTCTATCTACTAAGTACAAACTGTCGTTGGCTAAAGTTGCCAATAACGTCAGCCTGCCATCGGCTACAATAACCCTGTAACGTCAGACCGGCGGTGGCCACAATAATCCTGTAACGTCAGACCGGCGGTGTCCACAATAACCCTGTAACGTCAGACCGGCGGTGGCCACAATAATCCTGTAACGTCAGACCGGCGGTGGCCACAATAACCCTGTAACGTCAGACCGGCGGTGGCCACAATAACCCTGTAACGTCAGACCAGCGGTGGCCACAATAACCCTGTAACGTCAGACCGGCGGTGGCCACAATAACCCTGTACCGTCAGACCGGCGGTGGCCACAATAACCCTGTAACGTCAGACCGGCGGTGGCCACAATAACCCTGTAACGTCAGACCAGCGGTGGCCACAATAACCCTGTAACGTCAGACTACCGTTGGCCACAGCAAATAATTAGCGTCAGTCAGCCATTAGCCACAGCCTTCTGTTAACGTCAGGCTACCGTTAGCCACTCCTGCCCACTAACCTTAGGCTACCGTTAGCGACAGCCACCCATTAACGTCAGTCTGCCGTTAGTTATAGCGAGAGCTACGCAACACGAACGGAGTTATGCAACACGAACGGAGTTATGCAACACGAACGGAGTTATGCAACACGAACGGAGTTATGAAACACGAACGGAGTTATGCAACACGAACGGAGTTATGCAACACGAACGGAGTTATGCAACACGAACGGAGTTATGCAACACGAACGGAGTTATGTAACACGAACGGAAGTAAATATCACGAACGGATTTATACATAACGAACGGAACCATACGTCACGGACGGAACGATACGTCACGGACGAAGCTATGCATTAAAGAAGGAGCTATGCATCACGAACGGAGCGATGTATCACAAACGGAGCTATATATAATGAACGGAACAATACATAACGAACGAAACTATACGTCACGGACGGAACTATACGTCACGGACGGAACTATACGTCATGGACTGAACTATACGTCATGGACGGAGTTATGTATCCCACCTGAGGCAAGGCCACTGAGAAGTGACACCCAGGTGTTATTAAGTGACACCTAGGTGTCATCAAGTGACACCCAGGTGTCATCAAGTGACACCCAGGTGTCATCAAGTGACACCCAGGTATCATCAAGTGACACCCAGGAGTCATCAAGTGACACCCAGGTTTCATCAAGTGACACCCAGGTGTCATCAAGTGACACCCAGGTGTCATCAATATGGTTGGATAGTAGTTGACAACCATCCTGGAGGTAGCATCAACCACTACCATCAATATGGTTGGATAGTAGTTGACAACCATCCTGGAGGTAGCATCAACCACTACCATCAATATGGTTGGATAGTAGTTGACAACCATCCTGGAGGTAGCATCAACCACTACCATCAATATGGTTGGATAGTAGTTGACAACCATCCTGGAGGTAGCATCAACCACTACCATCAATATGGTTGGATAGTAGTTGACAACCATCCTGGAGGTAGCATCAACGTATCATGTGTATGTTAAACCATACATACAGGTATACACAAATACAGTTACATAGGCTATCATACATAGCAGCATATGTGTAGAGGATAACTAAAAAAAGTCAGTCAGTGACTTATTTCCATTGTGGTCCTTTTAATACCTTATTATTATTATACTATGAAGGAGATATACTAGGAATAAGGTAAAATGAGTTATTTACATTTACATATGAGCTAACTAAAAAAAAATAATTCTCCTGCCTTTCTGTCGCTACATTCATTAGGTACCTTTAGGCTCTCTTCTTGAACTGGCTTATACTATGACTGGCTTTGACATGTGCAGGCAGTCTGTTCCATTCCTTTATTGCTGTACAATAAAAGGTGTTTGAAGCCTGGCCACTTGCTGTGGGTACCACAAAGTTGTGCTCTCTCCCCCTAGTACTATGACTGCTGTCTCCCCTAGTACTTTGACTGCTGTATCCCCCTAGTACTATGACTGCTGTCTCCCCCTAGTACTATGACTGCTGTCTCCCCCTAGTACTATGACTGCTGTATCCCCCTAGTACTATGACTGCTGTCTCTCCCTAGTACTATGACTGCTGTCTCCCCTTAGTACTATGACTGCTGTCTCCCCTAGTACTATGACTGCTGTCTCCCCCTAGTACTATGACTGCTGTCTCCCCCTAGTACTATGACTGCTGTCTCCCCCTAGTACTATGACTGCTGTCTTCCCCTAGTACTATGACTGCTTTGGTACCCAGCCTTGACAAAATTGACAGCAAGATATTCTGGACACTGTTTGATAGCAATTTTATAAACTTGATTAAACTTAAGTTGTTTTACTCTGTCTTCAATATTTAGCATATCCAATTGTTGTAATTCATCCTGGCCTACATGTTCTCTTGGACCCAGGTCCAGGAAGAATCTTGGACCCAGGTCCAGGATGAATCTTGGACACAGGTCCAAGATGAATCTTGGACCCAGGTCCAGGACGAATCTTGGACCCAGGTCCAGAATGAATCTTGGACCCAGGTCCAAGATGAATCTTGGACCCAGGTCCAGGATGAATCTTGGACCCAGGTCCAGGATAAATCTTGGACCCAGGTCCAAGATGAATCTTGGACCCAGGTCCAGGACGAATCTTGGACCCAGGTCCAGGACGAATCTTGGATCCAGGTCCAGGATGAATCTTGGACCCAGGTCCAGGATGAATCTTGGACCCAGGTCCAGGAGGAATCTTGGACCCAGGTCCAGGACGAATCTTGGACCCAGGTCCAGGACGAATCTTGGACCCAGATCCAGGACGAATCTTGGATCCAGGTCCAGGACGAATCTTGGACCCAGGTCCAGGACGAATCTTGGACCCAGGTCCAGGATGAATCTTACCATTTTGTTCTGGGTGATTTGCAGTCTATCTTTCAGTTTTTTTGTCAAAGCAGAGTACCATGAAGAGCAAGCGTAGTCTATATGACATTGTATAAGAGCTAGACATAGGATCCTGCGAGCCTCAGTAGGTAGACACTGTGCTTGTCTGTAGAGGAACTTTAGTCTGGCATTCGCTTTCTTTACTACACTGTTCCCTATCAATTCTCCTGACATGCATGGGTCAAAGGGGATTCCCAGATATTTTACTGAGGAAACTGAAGTGATGGATTCCCCATTACACCGGACATTAAAATTATTTACCCTGCTCAGTTTATATTTCGTGCCAAAGAGTATGGCTTCTGTTTTCCCGAGGTGTAAGGTGGAAGGTTGGTAGACAGTAACCTCCTTGGACGGATAGTAGACAGCAACCTCCTTGGAAGGTTGTACCTTCATGTTACTTTATACATGACTGATAGACAGCTACTATCCGGAGATGTACTATTAACCTGTCATGTGGATGAGAAACAACCCAGACAGATAGCGGGATAGTAACCATCCAGGGAGGTACTGCTGTCCTCTAATATTGTACTAGTATGGGCAACAGCAACCATCCTGGATGGTTAAGATAAGATTCTGGTTTGGATTTTTAATCCCGGAGGGATAGCCACCCAGGATAACGCAAGAAAGTCAGTACGTCATCGAGGACTGTCTGTCTTATTTCCATTGTGGTCCTCCAAGATGCCACCCACACCAAGGACAGTCAGCGTGTGAAGCACCACGGGCCACCCTGGGTTATATTGTCTTGTTATTTTCTATCTGTTTGGTAAGTCTGACAACGTGAGTGGGTTACCTAATAACTAGCAAAGGTAGCAGAGGTAAAGAGGAGCCACTAGTGTAGCAGTAACAACAATACACATGAGTGGGTTACCTGATAAGCAGCAAGGGTAGCAGAGGTGACGAGGAGCCACTAGTGCAGCAGTAACAACAATATACATGAGTGGGTTACCTGATAAGCAGCAAGGGTAGCAGAGGTGACGAGGAGCCACTAGTGCAGCAGTAACAACAATATACATGAGTGGGTTACCTGATAAGCAGCAAGGGTAGCAGAGGTGACGAGGAACCACTAGTGCAGCAGTAACAACAATACACATGAGTGGGTTACCTGATAAGCAGCAAGGGTAGCAGAGGTGACGAGGAACCACTAGTGCAGCAGTAACAACAATATACATGAGTGGGTTACCTGATAAGCAGCAAGGGTAGCAGAGGTGACGAGGAGCCACTAGTGCAGCAGTAACAACAATATACATGAGTGGGTTTCCTGATAAGCAGCAAGGGTAGCAGAGGTGACGAGGAGCCACCAGTGTAGCAGTAACAACAATATACATGAGTGGGTTACCTGATAAGCAGCAAGGGTAGCAGAGGTGACGAGGAACCACAAGTGTAGCAGTAGCAGCAACATTCCCTCCTAGGTGCGATCATTCCCACTCATGTCATATATATTCACCCAGTTTCTCAGATTCACTGAAACTTTGACCACTGCTCCATCTGTCAGTTTTGACAATGACCTGACGCTACACTCATAGTTATAACCGGGTACTTGAGGATAACAACACGGGATAATAACCCAGACACTGATAGTTATAACCGGGTACTGGAGCATAACAACACTGGATAACCCGGACACTGCATGTCTAGTTGAGACATTACAACATGATCAAGGTGTTTCTTGGGAGGAGAGTATAAGCAGGTCCTGCCAGGGCTCTGAGTATACTGTGACTGGTTTCCAACACTCTCTCTCCAGCAACCTCGCAACTCCTATCACCATTTTTTTACTCTTGAAATTACCGGTTAAGAGCGAGTGCGACACTTCAATGAATAGAATTAGCTAACGCATGTTGCTGCCTTCCTTCACCTGACGCCAGCCACAACAGTCAGCTAACACATACATTCATATTTTCTGTCTGGTGAACATAGGCAACAGGGGAATGAAAGATCTTCCCTACTTCTTGCCCCTCTATCTGTGCCCACGATGCGTTACTCACCAGTAACCTAAAAACCAGGTACCTAGGTAAACATAGGCATTAGATGTTAGAATAGTTGCTCATACGTCTTATCCAGTCAGGGATGCCATTAGTATCAATTATTTAGCATCCAGGTGCCTACTTACTTCTAGGTTAACATGCATGGAGACTTGCCCACACGTCTCGCCCTCCTCAACACTCACCTAACATCCAGGTACCTATTTACCGCTAGGTGAAAACTGGCAGTAGGAGGTATGGCAACTGTCTAATGGGTCTCACCCTCCCCAGGATGCTGTCAACAACAGCTGACTGACACCCAGGTATTTACACCTTGTTGGACGCGAAGAACACATGTATGGAGACTTATCCACACACATCCCATCCTCTTAACTCCCATTAACATCTATGTGGATTTTTTAACATACTGCTTCCAGTAAATTCCTCGGGTAGGTTAGTATGGCTAGGATAGCAAGGCTATCCTCTATCCATTACAAACTAAACAATTATAATAACATTCTGGAATGGAATAATATTTTTATAAGATTAAGGCGATAAAGATGTGTTGCGTCAACCTGGACTCACTGATCACGGTAGAAATAACAGTGACAGATTTTTCACTGTTTTACTGAAGCACCTTCATCAGTCTTTACAACAGTGAACTGATGACTGTGATTAAGACAGACTATTATACGTAAATCATTCCCATAATGAAACCCACAATAGTCGACGATAACCAGTTACTTATTTTCTGTAAAATAAACAGAGTCTCGCCATGTTCTATATAGTCTGCAAACTAAGGTACCTAATTACTGCTAAGTGAATATAGGCATCAGGTTCAAGAAGAGATGCCCATGCGTTTCTTCCTCAGCAGGACTCAATAAATCTCAAGTACCTGTTTACTGTTAGGTCAACACGGACAGAATATGTAAGGAGACTGCGGTATTACTTGACCTGCTCTGGAATCAAACCAGTGCTTGAGGTTGTGAACCATATAATGCTCTACCACTGAACTACGGACATGTAGCCAAACTCCATAATTTCCAAGTGCTTTTATGATTTATAACTTTATCAACGAACTGTAATAATAACCTGACCCATCACACTGAGCATGCTGGGTCAGGTGTAGTGAGTGTAGAAAAGACTTTGACAGGTCACCTATCACGTACATTTTGCGAGTGACATGTCAGGCATAACTTAAATTCCTCACAAATTTTAATAGTTCTTAAAGATTCTAATTTACATAACCCTGAGCTAATATTTTTTTTTATTAACACATCGGCCGCTTCCCACCAAGGCAGGGTGGCCCGACAAAGAAAAACTTTCATCATCATTCACTCCATCACTGTCTTGCCAGAGGCGTGCTTACACTACAGTTATAAAACTGCAACATTACCACCCCTCCTTCAGAGTGCCTGCACTGTACTTCCCATCTCCAGGACTCAAGTCCGGCCTGCCGGTTTCCCTGAAACCCTTCATAAATGTTACCTTACTTACACTCCAACAGCAAGTCAAGTTCTAAAAACCATTTGTCTCCATTCGTTCCTATCTAACACGCTCACGCACGCTTGCTGGAAGTCCAAGCCCCTCGCACACAAAACTTCCTTTACCCTTCCCTCCAACCTTTTCTAGGCCGACCACTACCCCGCCTTCCCTCCACTACAGATTTATACACTCTTGAAGTCATTCTATTTTGTTCCATCCTCTCGATATGTCCAAACCTCCTCCACAACCCTCTCGTCAGCTCTCTTGATAATAGTTTTGGTAATCCCACACCTCCTCCTAATCTCCAAACAACGGATTCTCTGCATTATATTCACATCATACATTGCCCTCAGACATGACATCTCCACTGCCTCCAGCCTTCTCCTTGTTGTAACATTCACAACCCATGTCTCACACCCATACAAGAGTGCTGGCTTATAAATACCCCTTCTACCTTTTCATTGTGTTAGTGTGACTTTGTAAATGGTCCAAGTCGGACCGAAACGTCGTCGTAAGCTCCTCTCTTCTATGTGCGGGTTGTGTGTATACATTCCCCTCTTTGCTTTCATGGATAAAGTTCTCTGTCTCCACAAGCTCCTCAGTGCACCACTCACCTTTTTCCCCTCGTTAATTCTATGATTCACCTCATCCTTCATATACCCATCTGCTGACACATCCACTCCCAAGTATCTGAACACATTCACCTCCTCCATACTCTCTCCCTCCAATCAGATATCCAATCTTCTGTTATCTAATTTTTTTGTTATCCTCATTACCTTACTCTTTCCTATATTCACTTTTAATTTCCTTCTTTTACATACCCTACCAAACTCATCCACCAACCTCTGCAACTTCTCTTCAGAATCCCCCAAAAACACAGTGTCATCAGCAAAGAGCAACTGTGACAACTCCCACTTTGTGTTAGATTCTTTATCTTTTAATTCCACACCTCCTGCCAACACCCAAGCATTCACTTCTCTTACAACTCTATCTATAAATATATTGAACAGTCATGGTGACATCACATATCCCTGTCTAAGGCCTACTTTTACTGGGAAATAATCTCCTTCTCGACTACATATTCTAACCTGAGCCTCACTATCTTCGTAAAAAGTTTTCACCGCTTTCAATAACCTACCTCATATTTCATACATTTGCAACATCTGCCACATTGCTCCCCTATCCACCCTATCATACGCCTTTTCCAAATCCATGAATGCCACAAACACCTCCTTACCCTTATCTAAATATTGTTCACCTATATGTTTCACTGTAAACACTTGGTCTATACACCCCCTACCCTTCCTAAAGCCTCCTTGTTCATCTGCTATCCTAATTCTTTCAATAATAACTCTACCATTCACTTTACCAGGTATACTCAATAGACTTATTCCCCTATAATTTTTACACTCTCTTTTGACCCCTTTGCCTTTATACATGCATGCTCTTTGCCAATCCCTAAGTACTTTACCCTCTTCCATACATTTATTAAATAAAAACACTAACCACTCTAAAACTATATACCCACCTGCCTTCAACATTTCTATCTTTATCCAATCAATCCCAGCTGCTTTACCCCCTTTCATTCTACCCACTGCCTCACGAACTTCCCCCACACTCACAACTGGTTCTTCCTCACTCCTATAAGATGTTATTCCTCCTTGTCCTATACACGAAATCACAGCTTCCCTATCTTCATCAACATTTAACAATTCCTCAAAATGTTTCCTCCATCTTCCCGATACCTCTAACTCTCCATTTAATAACTCTCCTCTCCTATTTTTAACTGACAAATCTATTCTTTCCCTTGGCTTTCTTAGCATATTAATCTCACTCCAAAACTTTTTCTTATTTTCAACAAAATTTGTTGATAACATCTCACCCACCCTCTCATTTGCTCTCTTTTTACACTGCTTCACCACTTTCTTAACCTCTCTTTTTCTCTCCATATACTCCTCCCTCCTTACATCACTTCTACTTTGTAAAAACCTCTCATATGCTAACTTTTTCTCTCTTACTACTCTCTTTACATCATCATTCCACCAATGGCTCTTCTTCCCTCCCGCACCCACTTTCCTATAACCACAAACTTCTGCTGAACACTCTAACACTACATTCTTAAGCTTACCCCATACCTCTTCTACCCCACTGCCTATATTCTCACTAGCCCATCTGTCCTCCAATAGGGTTTTATATCTTACCCTAACCACTTCCTCCTTTAGTTTATAAATCTTCACTTCTCTCTTGCTTGCTGTTTCCATTCTCCTTGTATCCCATCTATCTTTTAATCTCACTGTAGCTACAACTAAAATGTGATCTGATATATCTGTGGCCCCTCTATAAACATGTACATCCTGAAGTCTACCCAACAGTCTTTTATCTACCAATATGCAGTCCAACAAACTACTGTCATTTCGCCCTACATCATATCTTGTATACTTATTTATCCTCTTTTTCTTAAAATATGTGTTACCTATAACTAAACCCCTTTCTATACAAAGTTCAATCAAATGCTCCCCATTATCATTTACACCTGGTACCCCAAACTTACCTACCACACCCTCTCTACATGTTTCTCCTACTTTAGCATTTAGGTCCCCTCCCACGATTACTCTCTCACTTGGCTCAGAAGTTCCTACACACTCGCTTAACATCTCCCAAAATCTCTCTCTCTCCTCTACACTCCTCTCTTCTCCAGGTGCATACGCACTTATTATGACCCACTTTTCACATCCGACCGTTATTTTAATCCACATAATCCTTGAATTTATACATTTATGTTCCCTCTTCTCTCTCCATAACTGATCCTTCAACATTATTGCTACTCCTTCCTTAGTTCTAACTCTCTAAGATACTCCTGACTTAATCCCATTTATTTCTCCCCACTGAAACTCGCCTACCCCCTTCAGCTTTGTTTCGCTTAGGGCCAGGACATCCAACTTCCTTTCATTCATAACATCAGCAATCATCTCTTTCTTATCATCCGCACTACATCCACGCACATTCAAACATCCCAGTTTTATAAAAAATGTCCTTATCTTGTTTTTAGTAATTTATACAGGAGAAGGGGTTACTAGCCCATTGCTCCCGGCATTTCGTCGCAACTTACGACACACATAGCTTACGTCCAGTGTTTATTTATCTTGCTGCTACTCTCCAGCCTGACTCCTCCTGTATCTGTTTGTAATAATAATAATAATAATAATAATAATAATAATAATAATAATAATAATAATAATAATAATCCATATAACTACAAGTACATGTACAAGGTATACAGACCATAGCTGACATCAAATGCCTAGCATGCCCAGGCATGCTAGGCATGCTAATGGCCATCTTTGTAATGATTGTCTTATAAATGTAAACCACACATTGTAATCTTTACAGAGAAATAAAATAATCTAATCTAATGATATACTACTATATAGAAAGGGGCCTTGTACATGTACTTGTAGTTAAATGGATTATTATTATTATTATTATTATTATTATTATTATTATTATTATTATTATTATTATTATTATTATAAACAGATACAGGAGGAGGAGTCAGGCTGGAGAGTAGCAGCAACATAAACACTGGACGTATGGGGTGGGGCACCGTGGGCATTTCCCGCAAATTAGGTCCTTGTCCCAGGATGCGACCCACACCAGTCCACTAACACCCAGGTACCCATTTTACTGATGGGTGAACATAGAGAACAGATGTAAAGAAACACTCCCAATGTTTCTACCCTCGCTGGGAATCGAACTCAGTCCCTCGCCGTGTGAAGCGAGAGCTTTTGCCACCAGGCCCCGGGGTGTTTATGCTACGAGAGAGAGATGGGTGTATATTTATTGTGTATATAGTGTTAATACTAATAAATGTACATTTTTCTAATGAGGAAATTTGCCTGAACCCTCTAATAACCATCCCTTTGATGTAATAAATACTGGTTTAGCGCTTTGTGTTTTGACTGGGATAGCCCTGGGTGGACTGTTTCTACTTGAGGGTTGTGCAGTAATTTAGGTGCTTTATCCTACTTATGTGTGCTGTGAAAGTTCTTTGTACACTCTCCAAGTCAGCAATGTCGCCAGCCTTGAAGGGGGCAGTTAGTGTACAACAGTATTGCAGCCTAGAGAGAACAAGTGATTTGAAGAGTGTCATCATTGGCTTGGTGTCCCTAGTTTTGAAGGTTCTCATTATCCATCCTATCATTTTCCTAGCAGATGAGGTAAATACTTTGTTGTGGTCTTTGAAGGCGAGATCCTCTGACATTATCACTCCCAGGTCTTTCACATTACTTTTTCGCTCTATTGTATGGTTAGAATTTGTCGTATACCTTGATACATTTTTTTATTTCCTCAAGTTTTCCATATTGAGTAGTTGAAATTTCTCCTCGTTGAACTTCATATTGTTTTGAGTGGCCCATTTGAAGATTTGGTTGATGTCCGCTTGGAGTGTTGCGGTGTCTTCGATGGAGGTCACTGCTATGGCAAACCGGGTGTCATCCGCAAAGGAAGACACGGAACTATGGCTTACATTTATGTCTAGGTCGGATATTAGGATGAGGAATAGAATGGAGCGAGTACTGTGCCTTGTGGAACAGAGCTTTTCACCGTGGCTGCCTGGGACTTTACTCTGTTTACTATTACTCTTTGTGTTCTATTTGCCAGGAAGTTATAGATCCATCTACCAACTTTTCCTGTTATTCCTTTATCACGCATTTTGTGTGCTATTACGCCATGGTCACACTTGTCAAAGGCTTTTGCAAAGTCTGTGTATACTACATCTGCATTTTTTTTATCCTCAACAGCATATACATAATATAAAATGGAGCACTCAGTAGGAGTGGCCTTATCCACGCACACAATGGGTGTGCTGGGTCACATGCTTCCTGCAGAGAAGAGGTCACAGCCTCACAGTCAGGTGAAAAGTTCACTGGGAACTTCCTCAATTGCGATGATCTGATGACATTCAAACCCACTGCTAGCAGGACCCAGCCTCATATTCCTAAGGCTGATCGTCCGTATACTGCACGAAAATTCACGGACCTTCTTAAGCAGGTAAATGGAGGTTCAACAATCTCAGAAGCCCGAGGCGCCATTAAGGCTTGGTGTAACCTGCTCCTGTCTGGGAGCGTCTCAGACAGTTCCTGCACGACGCGGGAAATCGCTAACCACATCAGTCATCAGAGCAGCGCACCTACCCAAGACCAGGTAGCTGCGTCCCTCTGCCTCGTCATCGCAGGAATCACTGAGAAAGACCCAAGAAAATTCCACCCAATATTAAGTAACGACACAGTTATTCCCAGAGAGGGAGACTAGTGTCACTATCAACAACCAGGGAGACTAGTGTCACTATCAACAACCAGGGAGACTAGTGTCACTATCAACAACCAGGGAGACTAGTGTCACTATCAACAACCAGGGAGACTAGTGTCACTATCAACAACCAGGGAGACTAGTGTCACTATCAACAACAAGGGAGACTAGTGTCACTATCAACAACCAGGGAGACTAGTGTCACTATCAACAACCAGGGAGACCAGTGTCACTCTCAACAACCAGGGAGACTAGTGTCACTATCAACAACCAGGGGTACTAGTGTCACTATCAACAACCAGGGAGACCAGTGTCACTCTCAACAACCAGGGAGACTAGTGTCACTATCAACAACCAGGGACACTAGTGTCACTATGAACAACCAGGGAGACCAGTGTCACTCTCAACAACCAGGGAGACCAGTATCGCTATCAACAAACTGGGAGACTAGTGTCACTATCAACAACGAGGGAGGCTAGTGTCACTTTCAACAACCAGGGAGCCTAGTGTCACTATCACCAACCAGGGAAACTAGTGTCACTATCAACAACCTGGGGGACTAGTGTCACTATCAACAACCAGGGAGATTAGTGTCAATATCAACAACCAGGGAGACCAGTGTCACTATCAACAACTATTTCCTTGTTGGTAGTTATTGAACATTAACAAGTGTTATTGAACATTAACAAGTGTTATTGAACATTAACAAGTGTTATTGAACATTAACAAGTGTTATTGAACATTAACAAGTGTTATTGAACATTAACAAGTGTTATTGAACAATAACAAGTGTTATTGAACATTAACAAGTGTTATTGAACATTAACAAGTGTTATTGAACATTAACAAGTTTACTGAACATTAACAAGTGTTACTGAACATTAACAAGTGTTATTGAACATTAACAAGTGTTATTGAACATTAACGAGTGTTATTGAACATTAACATGTGTTATTAAACATTAACAAGTGTTAGTGAACATTAACAAGTGTTATTGAACATTAACAAGTGTTACTGAACATTAACAAGTGTTACTGAACATTAACAAGTGTTATTTAACATTAACAAGTGTTATTGAACATTAACAAGTGTTATTGAACATTAACATGTGTTATTGAACATTAACAAGTGTTATTGAACATTAACAAGTGTTATTGAACAATAACAAGTGTTATTGAACATTAATAAGTGTTATTGAACATTAAGAAGTGTTACTGAACATTAACAAGTGTTATTGAACAAAAACAAGTGTTATTGAACATTAACAAGTGTTATTGAACATTAACAAGTGTTATTGAACATTAACAAGTGTTATTGAACATTAACAAGTGTTATTGAACATTTATAAGTGTTATTGAACATTAACATGTGTTATTGAACATTAACAAGTGTTATTGAACATTAACAAGTGTTATTGAACATTAACAAGTGTTATTGAACATTAACAAGTGTTATTGAACATTAACAAGTGTTATTGAACATTAACAAGTGTTATTGAACATTTATAAGTGTTATTGAACAAATGTTATTGAACATTTATAAGTGTTATTGAACATTAACAAGTGTTATTGAACATTAACAAGTGTTATTGAACATTAACAAGTGTTATTGAACATTAACAAGTGTTATTGAACATTAGCAAGTGTTATTGAACATTAACAAGTGTTATTGAACATTTATAAGTGTTATTGAACATTAACAAGTGTTATTGAACATTAACAAGTGTTATTGAACATTAACAAGTGTTATTGAACATTAACAAGTGTTATTGAACATTTATAAGTGTTATTGAACATTAACATGTGTTATTGAACATTAACAAGTGTTATTGAACATTTATAAGTGTTATTGAACATTAACATATGTTATTGAACATTAACAAGTGTTATTGAACATTAACATGTGCTACTGAACATTAACAAGTGTTCACTACTCTTTAGTTATCCAGTAACAGTTAAGTTTCTTAATTAGAAAGGTTTCGCGTACACAGTAGGCTTCTTCAGTCGAATATAGAGGAGGAAGCAGAAGCAGTGGAGATGTTAAGACGATGTAATCAGTCCATCACCCTTGAAGACGTAGTTTTGAGGTGGTCAGTCCCTCAGCCTGGAGAAGAGTTCTGCTCTATGGTCTCCACACTGTTGATTCATCTTCACAGTGTTCCAGACCATGGAGCAGAACTCTTCTCCAGGCTGAGGGACTGACCATCTCAAAACTACGTCTTCAAGGATGATGGACTGATTACATCGTCTCAACATCTCTACTGTTCCTGCTTCATCCTTGATATTTGACTGAAGAAGCCTACTGTGTAGGCGAAACCTTTCTGAATAAATATACCTCACAGTTGCACATAAGTCTTGCTCACCAACACATGACACATCATTGGAGTGTTAATTTTGCCAGAATCTGAAGTTTATGAAGCCCAAGTGTCATTTCCAGCAGGATCTGGAAATGAGAGTTTCCACCAGATAGATGATAAATCCAGTGCTGGTCACAGCTGCACCAGTAGTGCTGGTCACAGCTGCACCAGTAGTGCTGGTCACAGCTGCACCAGTAGTGCTGGTCACAGCTGCACCAGTAGTGCTGGTCACAGCTGCACCAGTAGTGCTGGTCACAGCTGCACCAGTAGTGCTGGTCACAGCTGCACCAGTAGTGCTGGTCACAGCTGCACCAGTAGTGCTGGTCACAGCTGCAACAGTAGTGCTGGTCACAGCTGCACCAGTAGTGCTGGTCACAGCTGTACCAGTAGTCCTGGTCACAGCTGCACCAGTAGTGCTGGTCACAGCTGCACCAGTAGTGCTGGTCACAGCTGCACCAGTAGTGCTGGTCACAGCTGCACCAGTAGTGCTGGTCACAGCTGCACCAGTAGTGCTGGTCACAGCTGCAACAGTAGTGCTGGTCACAGCTGCACCAGTAGTGCTGGTCACAGCTGTACCAGTAGTCGGGTCACAGCTGCACAGTAGTGCTGGTCACAGCTGCACCAGTAGTGCTGGTCACAGCTGCACCAGTAGTGCTGGTCACAGCTGCTCCAGTAGTGCTGGTCACAGCTGCACCAGTAGTGCTGGTCACAGCTGCACCAGTAGTGCTGGTCACAGCTGCACCAGTAGTGCTGGTCACAGCTGCACCAGTAGTGCTGGTCACAGCTGCACCAGTAGTGCTGGTCACAGCTGCACCAGTAGTGCTGGTCACAGCTGCACCAGTAGTGCTGGTCACAGCTGCACCAGTAGTGCTGGTCACAGCTGCACCAGTAGTGCTGGTCACAGCTGCACCAGTAGTGCTGGTCACAGCTGCACCAGTAGTGCTGGTCACAGCTGCACCAGTAGTGCTGGTCACAGCTGCACCATAGTGCTGGTCCAGCTGCACCAGTAGTGCTGGTCACAGCTGCACCAGTAGTGCTGGTCACAGCTGCACCCAGTAGTGCTGGTCACAGCTGCACCAGTAGTGCTGGTCACAGCTGCACCAGTAGTGCTGGTCACAGCTGCACCAGTAGTGCTGGTCACAGCTGCACTAGTAGTGCTGGTCACAGCTGCACCAGTAGTGCTGGTCACAGCTGCACCAGTAGTGCTGGTCACAGCTGCACCAGTATGCTGGTCACAGCTGCACCAGTAGTGCTGGTCACAGCTGACCAGTAGTCTGGTCACAGCTGCACCAGTAGTGCTGGTCACAGCTGCACCAGTAGTGCTGGTCACAGCTGCACCAGTAGTGCTGGTCACAGCTGCACCAGTAGTGCTGGTCACAGCTGCACCAGTAGTGCTGGTCACAGCTGCACCAGTAGTGCTGGTCACAGCTGCACCAGTAGTGCTGGTCACAGCTGCACCAGTAGTGCTGGTCACAGCTGCACCAGTAGTGCTGGTCACAGCTGCACCAGTAGTGCTGGTCACAGCTGCACCAGTAGTGCTGGTCACAGCTGCACCAGTAGTGCTGGTCACAGCTGCACCAGTAGTGCTGGTCACAGCTGCACCAGTAGTGCTGGTCACAGCTGCACCAGTAGTGCTGGTCACAGCTGCACCAGTAGTGCTGGTCACAGCTGCACCAGTAGTGCTGGTCACAGCTGCACCAGTAGTGCTGGTCACAGCTGCACCAGTAGTGCTGGTCACAGCTGCACCAGTAGTGCTGGTCACAGCTGCACCAGTAGTCCTGGTCACAGCTGCACCAGTAGTGCTGGTCACAGCTGCACCAGTAGTGCTGGTCACAGCTGCACCAGTAGTGCTGGTCACAGCTGCACCAGTAGTCCTGGTCACAGCTGCACCAGTAGTGCTGGTCACAGCTGCACCAGTAGTGCTGGTCACAGCTGCACCAGTAGTGCTGGTCACAGCTGCACCAGTAGTGCTGGTCACAGCTGCACTAGTAGTGCTGGTCACAGCTGCACTAGTAGTGCTGGTCACAGCTGCACCAGTAGTTCTGGTCACAGCTGCACCAGTAGTGCTGGTCACAGCTGCACCAGTAGTGCTGGTCACAGCTGCACCAGTAGTGCTGGTCACAGCTGCACCCATAGTGCTGGTCACAGCTGCACCAGTAGTGCTGGTCACAGCTGCACCAGTAGTGCTGGTCACAGCTGCACAAGTAGTGCTGGTCACAGCTGCACCAGTAGTGCTGGTCACAGCTGCACCAGTAGTGCTGGTCACAGCTGCACCAGTAGTGCTGGTCACAGCTGCACCAGTAGTGCTGGTCACAGCTGCACCAGTAGTGCTGGTCACAGCTGCACCAGTAGTGCTGGTCACAGCTGTACTAGTAGTCCTGGTCACAGCTGCACCAGTAGTGCTGGTCACAGCTGCACCAGTAGTGCTGGTCACAGCTGCACCAGTAGTGCTGGTCACAGCTGCACCAGTAGTGCTGGTCACAGCTGCACCCATAGTGCTGGTCACAGCTGCACTAGTAGTGCTGGTCACAGCTGCACCAGTAGTTCTGGTCACAGCTGCACCAGTAGTGCTGGTCACAGCTGCACCAGTAGTGCTGGTCACAGCTGCACCAGTAGTGCTGGTCACAGCTGCACCCATAGTGCTGGTCACAGCTGCACCAGTAGTGCTGGTCACAGCTGCACCAGTAGTGCTGGTCACAGCTGCACAAGTAGTGCTGGTCACAGCTGCACCAGTAGTGCTGGTCACAGCTGCACCAGTAGTGCTGGTCACAGCTGCACCAGTAGTGCTGGTCACAGCTGCACCAGTAGTGCTGGTCACAGCTGCACCAGTAGTGCTGGTCACAGCTGCACCAGTAGTGCTGGTCACAGCTGCACCAGTAGTGCTGGTCACAGCTGCACTTATAGTGCTGGTCACAGCTGCACCAATAGTGCTGGTCACAGCTGCACCAGTAGTGCTGGTCACAGCTGCACCAGTAGTGCTGGTCACAGCTGCACCCATAGTGCTGGTCACAGCTGCACCAGTAGTGCTGGTCACAGCTGCACCAGTAGTGCTGGTCACAGCTGCACCAGTAGTGCTGGGCTGCTCCACAGCTGCACCAGTAGTGCTGGTCACAGCTGCACCAGTAGTGCTGGTCACAGCTGCACCAGTAGTGCTGGTCACAGCTGCACCAGTAGTGCTGGTCACAGCTGCACCAGTAGTGCTGGTCACAGCTGCACCAGTAGTGCTGGTCACAGCTGCACCAGTTCTTCACTCTGAGTTAACAACCTTCGTTAACTACTGTCTGGCGGGGCGGATTACACAAGAAATTAAATCTACCTTTTCCGGAGCCTCATTATGTGCTTTATTTAATAATAATAATAATAATAATAATAATAATAATAATAATAATAATAATAATAATAATAATAATAATAATATAATAACAATTATTTTTATTTTTACAAGTAGTACCCCGAGTTTCGGCCACCTCCCAACTCGAACAATTATGTAAGTGTATTATTGTAAGTGCTTTTGTAAGTGTATTTTTGGGGGTCTGAAACGGACTAATCTAATTTACATTATTCCTTATAGAAACAAATTCGCTCACTAACGGCAATTGAACAGCCTTCTGGATCGAATGGCCGAAACTCGGGGTTCCACTACATGATACAACTTATACAGACCATAGCTGACGTTAATGACATACTATATAGAAAGCCCCTGGTTATGCAGAGCATTTCGGGCAACTTAGGGTAATTCTGTTCCCCAGGATGCTACCCACACCAGTCGACTAACACCCAGGTAACTCCTAACTGCTTTGTAAACAGGGACAGTAGGTGTAATGTGACTAACACTCGGGTAACTACTTACTGCTAGGTGTACAGGGACAGCAGGTGCTTTAAGGAAACACGCCCAATGTTGCAACCTGGGTTGGCCTGTACATCACAAAGTCACTTATATGCTCAGAACTACTAAATGCCTCAAAGGATGTAGTTGAAGTATTAGCAATAAAGATCAAGAATCAAAACCTAATCATCGTGGTTGTATACAAGCCTCCGGATGCAACGTCCCAACAATTCCAGGAACAGCTTCTGAAAATTGACCACTGTCTGGAAAATCTTCTAGCTCCTGCCCCCAACATCTTGCTCCTGGGGGATTTCAACCTAAGGCACCTAAAATGGTGGAATATTGCAAACAATGTGGTAGCAGAGATAACACCAGGAGGCAGCTCAGATGAAAACTCGCAAACACATGAACTTTTAAATCTCTGCACCAAATTCACCTTAAACCAGCAAATAGTAGAGCCTACAAGATTAGAGAATACGCTGGACCTCATCTTCACCAACAATGATGATCTGATACGAAATGTCATCATATCAAAAACAATATACTCAGATCACAACATAATAGAGGTCCAGACATGTATGCGGGGAGCCCCAGATCGACAAAATGTGATCAGCCGCGAGGAAGCCTTCTCCAAATTCAACTTCAATAACAAAAACATAAGGTGGGACCAAGTAAACCAAGTCCTAAATTATATAAACTGGGAAGATAGCCTAAGCATAACGGATCCCAACCTATGTCTAGAACAAATTAACTCTGTGACACTTGAGGTTTGCTCAAGGCAAATTCCCTTAAGGAAAAGGAGGAGAAGATGTAAACCAAAAAGAGAGAGGCGCTCCCTATACAGGCGAAGGCAAAGAATAACAGAGCGGCTACAAGAGGCCAATATATCTGAAATACGTAGGGAGACACTGGTCAGAGAAATAGCAAACATCGAATTAAAACTAAAGGAATCCTACAGGAATCAAGAAACGTGGGAAGAACTAAAGGCCATAAATGAAATTGAAAGAAACCCAAAGTATTTATTTTCTTATGCCAAATCAAAGTCGAGAACAACATCCAGTATTGGGCCCCTACTTAAACGGGATGGGTCCTACACAGATGACAGCAAGGAAGTGAGTGAGTTACTAAAGTCCCAGTATGACCAGACTGAAAGTCGAAGACCTAAATGATTTTTTTATGAGAGTGCCACAGAACTTGGCAGACGCATGCCTATCTGATATTACCCTGACGCCAAATGACTTCGAAAAGGCAATAAATGACATGCCCATGCACTCCGCTCCAGGCCCAGACTCATGGAACTCCGTGTTCATCAAGAACTGCAAGAAGCCCCTATCACGTGCTTTTAACATCCTATGGAGAGGGAGCATGGACACTGGGGTCGTCCCGAAGTTACTAAAAACAACAGACATAGGCCCACTCCACAAAGGGGGCAGTAAAACAACAGCAAAGTGCTACAGAAGAATAGCGCTAACGTCCCATATCATAAAAATCTTTGAAAGGGTTCTAAGAAGCAATATCGTCACTCATCTAGATACCCATCAATTACACAACCCAGGGCAGCATGGGTTTAGAGCAGGTCGCTCCTGTCTGTCCCAACTACTGGACCACTACGAAAAGGTTCTGGATGCTCTAGAAGACAAACAGAATGCAGATGTTATATACACAGACTTTGCAAAAGCCTTTGACAAGTGTGACCATGGTGTAATAACACACAAAATGCGTGATAAAGGAATAATAGGAAAAGTTGGTAGATGGATCTATAATTTCCTAACAAGGCGGCTACAGTGAAAAGCTCTGTTCCACAAAGCACAGTACTCGCTCCCATCCTGTTCCTCATCCTCATATCGGACATAGACAGGTATATAAGCCACAGTGCTGTGTCTTCCTTTGCAGATGACACCCGAATCTGTATGACAGTGTCCTCCGTTGAAGACACTGCAAGACTCCAAGCAGACATCAACCAAATCTTTAAATGGGCTGCAGAAAACAATATGAAGTTCAATGATGAGAAATTTCAATTACTCAGATATGGCAAACGTGAGGAAATTAAAATCTCATCGGAGTAAAAAAACAAATTACAACCACACAATAGAGCGAAAAACTAATGTCAAAGACCTGGGAGTGATCATGTCAGAGGTTCTCACCTTCAAGGACCATAACACTGTAGCAATCGCATCTGCTAGAAAAATGACAGGATGGATAATGAGAACCTTCAAAACCAGGGATGCCAAGACCATGTTGACACTTTTCAGGTCGCTCGTTCAATCTAGGCTTGAATATTGCTGCACACTAACTGCACCTTTCAAGGCAGGTGAAATTGCTGACCTAGAAAGTGTGCAGAGAACCTTCACGGCACGCATAACTGCGATAAACTACCTCAATTACTGGGAACGCTTGAAGTTCTTAAACCTGTACTCCCTAAAACGCAGGCGGGAGAGATACATTATTATATACACATGGAAAATTCTCGAGGGATTAGTACCAAACTTGCACACGAGAGTCACTCCCTACGAAAGCAAAAGACTCGGCAGACGATGCAACATCCCCCCAATGAAAAGCAGGGGTGCCACTAGCACGTTGAGAGACAACACAATAAGTGTTAGGGGCCCAAGACTGTTCAACTGCCCCCCAGCATACATCAGGGGGATTACCAACAAACCCCTGGCTGTCTTCAAGCAGGTACTGGACAGGCACCTAAAGTCGGTAACTGACCAACCAGGCTGTGGTTCGTACGTTGGACTTCGTGCGGCCAGCAGTAACAGCCTGGTTGATCAGGCTCTGATCCAAAATGAGGCCTGGTCACAGACCGGGCAGCAGGGGCGTTGACCCCTGGAACTCTCTCCAGGTAAACTCCAGGTACCGGGGATCGAACTCAATGGGGGAATCAGAACCATCGCTGCTGGTAACACTTTTCGGCGCCTCGTTGCCAGAGCAGCAGTGAGCAACATTCATTCCAGCCAGACTAACTGTTCTTCGGGGTCTCTCAAGGCAGTGAAGCGGCAGCTCATGCAACAAGGGCCTACATCAGGGACTTACCAGAATACTAGTCCTTTTGTAAACTAGATTTTAGGAATAATTTTCATCTGGTGAAGAGAGATGTGGTCTTGACAGATGTTCGAGAGCATTTCCTTTTTATTTCAGCTGGTTACTGCTGTAGACATCGAGTCAGGGCTCAGGGACTGATTACCTCTGTCTCCTCATCTTCCACCATCCTTCTCTGTATTGGACTGAAGAATCATCTGTCTCTTTTCAGACCATGACATTAATTTGTCTAAATCCTCCTGAAGTTCATGCTGGCTTCCTCAAAATCTAATAATGTGCTTATTTTCATGTCATCAGCGAATTTACTCATCATTCCTTCGTCAAGGTCATTAATGTAAATTATGAGTAATATAAGGCGGAATGATATCTTTAAAGGTCTTTTGAGGATTTTATTTAAGAATGTACTAAGATTTTCAGAACACTTAGTAAAATAAAAGATTATTATAACGTCCTTACTCTTAGGAGGGTGTACACACTTTTAAATATAGCCTTTGCTTTCAATGGACCCAAAACTGTTCCATTTGTAACCTATTTTTAAAACTACATAAGGTTTTAGCTTCTATGACGGTACTCGGGAGTTTGTTCCACTCATCCACAACTCTATTACCAAACCAGTGCTTTCCTATATCCTGCCTGAATCACAAATTTTCCATCTTGAATCCATTGCTGCGAGACCTTTCTTGGTTAGATATTTACATTCCCTATGTAAATTCCTGTTTTCCATTTATACACCTCAATCATATCTAGAGAGAGTGCAGATTCAGGGCCTCAGTTTATCCTCGAAAAAAATATTTCTGATACATAGTTGGGTTCAGTTATATTAGTTTAGTTTAGGTTTAAATAAATATTTCCAAATGTTACTGTCACATTGTTCAACATGACCGTTTTCTATACCGTTACATCACATAGGTTATGCTAGTTCAAACGCCTCTGTATTCTCATTGATACTTCACACCTCTGGTATAATAATAATAATAATAATATCTTAATTTACTACAAGTACATGTACAAGGTATACAGACCATAGCTGACATCAGTGACATACTACTATATAGAAAGCCGCTTGTTATGCTGAGCATTTCCCGCAAATTAGATCAGTTATGTCTCAGGATGCGACCCACACAAGTCCACTAACACCCAGGTACCCATTTTACTGATGGGTGAACATAGACAACCGGTGTAAAGAAACACGCCCAGTGCTTCTACCCTCGCTGGGAATCGAATCCAGACACTCGCCGTGTGAAGCGTATGAAGGTATGACCTGACTTACTTCAGAATAGTGACAACAACTTGAAGTCAAGTTTGAGCACATTGATGACGCTTGACTCACTGTTGATGTACAATAAAGTACAGAGTTACATCAAACCTTTGAGAAGGTTGGGTAGTTTGGGTTGGGTTGAGAATAGTTAGGAAAAGGTTTGATTTGCTTGGGTTAGAATGGCTTGGTTTGCATTCAGTTTACTTAGGTAAGATTAAATTATGTAAGGTTATATAAGGATGGGTTAGGTTGGTCTGGGTTCCATGGGGTTAAGGTAGGTTAAGTGGCTTCTTCAGTCCAACACAGAGACGAACGGTGGAAGTTGAGGAAGAGAATGGGGTAATCAGTCCCATCGTTCTTCTCTGTGTTTGACTGATGAAGCCAATAGCTGGAGAAACGTTTCCTCACTAAAGATTCCCAATTGTCTCATTCTTTAACTTGTCGGTTATACAAATAATTTATATCACATGAGGAAGCTTAGGCTAATTTACGTTCGATTGGTTTGTGTTCGGTTAGAGTTGGTTAGGTGATTCTGTTTGGTTCACTTTGGATTAGAATGGATCTGATTAGTTAAGGTTTTGCTACATAAACCATTAAAACCAATAATTTAACAACGAGCAAAGTGGAAAAAACATCGACTTGTGAAGCAAAGTCTGTGAGGAAGCAGCAGCATAAACCAGAGGAACCAGTAGGAGGCAGCAGCAGCATAAACCAGAGGAACCAGTAAGAGGCATCAGCAGCATAAACCAGAGGAACCAGTAAGAGGAAGCAGCAGCATAAACCAGAGGAACCAGTAAGAGGAAGCAGCAGCATAAACCAGAGGAACCAGTAGGAGGCAGCAGCAGCATAAACCAGAGGAACCAGTAAGAGGAAGCAGCAGCATAAACCAGAGGAACCAGTAGGAGGCAGCAGCAGCATAAACCAGAGGAACCAGTAAGAGGAAGCAGCAGCATAAACCAGAGGAACCAGCAGGAGGCAGCAGCAGCATAAACCAGAGGAACCAGTAAGAGGAAGCAGCAGCATAAACCAGAGGAACCAGTAGGAGGAAGCAGCAGCATAAACCAGAGGAACCAGTAGGAGGCAGCAGCAGCATAAACCAGAGGAACCAGTAAGAGGAAGCAGCAGCATAAACCAGAGGAACCAGTAGGAGGCAGCAGCAGCATAAACCAGAGGAACCAGTAAGAGGAAGCAGCAGCATAAACCAGAGGAACCAGTAGGAGGCAGCAGCAGCATAAACCAGAGGAACCAGTAAGAGGAAGCAGCAGCATAAACCAGAGGAACCAGTAGGAGGAAGCAGCAGCATAAACCAGAGGAACCAGTAGGAGGCAGCAGCAGCATAAACCAGAGGAACCAGTAAGAGGAAGCAGCAGCATAAACCAGAGGAACCAGTAGGAGGCAGCAGCAGCATAAACCAGAGGAACCAGTAAGAGAAGCAGCAGCATAAACCAGAGGAACCAGTAGGAGGCAGCAGCAGCATAAACCAGAGGAACCAGTAAGAGGAAGCAGCAGCATAAACCAGAAGAACCAGTAGAGGAAGCAGCAGCATAAACCAGAGGAACCAGTAGGAGAGCAGCAGCATAAACCAGAGGAACCAGTAAGAGGAAGCAGCAGCATAAACCAGAAGAACCAGTAGGAGGAAGCAGCAGCATAAACCAGAGGAACCAGTAGGAGGCAGCAGCAGCATAAACCAGAGGAACCAGTAAGAGGAAGCAGCAGCATAAACCAGAGGAACCAGTAGGAGGAAGCAGCAGCATAAACCAGAGGAACCAGTAGGAGGCAGCAGCAGCATAAACCAGAGGAACCAGTAAGTGGAAGCAGCAGCATAAACCAGAGGAACCAGTAGGAGGCAGCAGCAGCATAAACCAGAGGAACCAGTAAGAGGAAGCAGCAGCATAAACCAGAGGAACCAGTAGGAGGCAGCAGCAGCATAAACCAGAGGAACCAGTAAGAGGAAGCAGCAGCATAAACCAGAAGAACCAGTAAGAGGAAGCAGCAGCATAAACCAGAGGAACCAGTAGGAGGCAGCAGCAGCATAAACCAGAGGAACCAGTAAGAGGAAGCAGCAGCATAAACCAGAAGAACCAGTAGGAGGAAGCAGCAGCATAAACCAGAGGAACCATTAGGAGGCAGCAGAAGCATGAACCAGAGGAACCAGTAGCAACACCACTGGGAGATAAATGCTTCAGGAAACACAAGTGCAACACTTGGGTATCATTACTGTGGAAACGTTTCGCCAGTCAGTGGCTTCGTCAGTCCAATACAGAGAAAAATGGTGGAATATCAGATGGAGTTTGAGGTAATCAGTCGCACAGCGTGGAGTCGATGTGTTCAATCCACCACTGTTGATGCGGGACCAGGTTGTGGGACCCGCTGAGAGGGGCGCCCACTAGTGACGGGTCTCACCAGCCACCGTGATGAATATCTTCATACAAGATAAAGCACCATAAAAGATATTTGCATATATACATTATGTATGATAAGTTGGAGTCTGCGATCTTGTGACTTGAGACCATTCGAGGTGAGGAGGATTTTGATACTGCCAGAGTAATGGTCCGTTGTTATGATTGTTGTGGGGACCGCAGTTGTCTCTTGTTATGACTGCTGTGAGGCCCACAGTGGTCTCTTGTTTTGACTGCTGTGAGGCTCACAGTGGTCTGTTGTTATGACTGCTGTGAGGTCAACAGTGGTTTGTTGTTATGACTGCTGTGAAGCCCACAGTGGTCTGTTGTTATGACTGCTGTGAAGCCCACAGTGGTCTGTTGTTATGACTGCTGTGAAGCCCACAGTGGTCTGTTGTTATGAATGCTGTGGTGGCTACAGTGGTCTGTTGTTATGACTGCTGTGAGGCCCACAGTGGTCTCTTGTTTTGACTGCTGTGAGGCCCACAGTGGTCTGTTGTTATGAATGCTGTGAAGCCCACAGTGGTCTGTTGTTATGAATGCTGTGGTGGCTACAGTGGTCTGTTGTTATGACTGCTGTGAGGTCAATAGTGGTTTGTTGTTATGACTGCTGTGAAGCCCACAGTGGTCTGTTGTTATGACTGCTGTGAAGCCCACAGTGGTCTGTTGTTATGAATGCTGTGAAGCCCACAGTGGTCTGGTGTTATGAATGCTGTGGTGGCTACAGTGGTCTATTGCTACAATTATTATCAAGACCACAGTGGTCTGTTGTTAAGACTGCTGTGAGGACCTTGATGATCTGTTAAGACTTCTGACAGGACCACAGTGGTCTATTGTTATGACTGCTGCTAGGACCACAGTGGTCTGTTGTTGTGACTGTTATCAGGACCTTAGTGGTCTCCTTTATAGCATTTATTCATAATTTAGTTATAATTGTGTTATAAATGAGCTCAATAACTTTATTAACGACAATATTTCGTCCACAATGACCTTAGCCAAATTACTGGCTAAGGTCATAAACGATGGCGGTAATAAAGTTATCTTCTGTTAGAGACGAATATTTAGGTCAATAATGATATCCAGTGAAGAAGACAAACGTTGTGGGTAATAAAGATATCCACTGTGTGACACTTACGTCGTGGTTAATAAAGATATCCACTGCGTGACACTTACGTCGTGGTTAATAAAGATATCCACTGTGTGACACTTACGTCGTGGTTAATAAAGATATCGTGTGTGGGACAAGATTTGGGGGTAATAAAGATATCCATTGCGTCTAAGGGTCGTTATTTACATATGTTAGTAGTAAATTGGTAATAATCATTAAATTTCTCCTCGCTTTTGCTTTACTATTCTCCAAGTCCTTTACCACAGAACTGGATTTTTATTTCTCAAATCAGTGTCAGTATTTTAGACTCGCTGCCCGAAACACTTTGGCTTGATTCCCTAGCAAGGTGAGGCTTTCAGTCATATCACTTAGGTCACACGCTGAGGTCCGTGGATCGATCCCCGGTACGGGTGGAAAGATTAGGACGTGTTTCGTTAAGACACCTGTTGTCCTTGTTCACCCCTCAGTAAAATGGGTACCTGGGTGTTAGTGGACTGGTGTGGGTCGCATCCTGGGACAAAACTGATCTAATTTGCGGGAAATGCTCAGCATAACAAGTGGCTTTCTATATAGTAGTATGTCATTGATGTCAGCTATGGTCTGTATACCTTGTACATGTACTGGTAGTAAATAAAGATATTATTATTATTATTATTATTATTATTAATAGTGACCAGTGTTGTGTCGCCTCCTCAGGTAGGAGAGAAACGTCCCCTTGTGCTGTTTCGCTCTTCTCCTCGTAGTAGTGAACTGGTTTGCTACAGAGCTTCATCTCTAATCAATCAATCCATAAAACTAAAGATGATTGAACTAGTTTAAATTAATGTATACAGAGGTTCATTGAGTTTGAATGTTAATTAATTCCTTCCAGAAGACGTATCGTACCTACAAACTATCGTAACACCTTCCCCAAAATTCAAGGTTTTATGGTAACTGGTCACCTGTCAGTAATCACCTAGCAATAAACAGGTAGCTGGGATTGACTCGACTGTTGAGTGTCACTTCCTGTGCGGGGCGAGACTTGTGCACAAGTTTCTTAACACTGCTATACTGCTATACTGTTATACTGTTGTGGCAGCACTATGAGCGAGAAAGTCTCCTCACACCTGCTACCCTTGCTCACCTAACAGTAAATAGGCGCCAGTTATCTCTGCGTTAATAAATATTCCATGTCACAATGTGAGGGAGAGCCACACAACACTTCCTGAAGTAGATGAAGTAAGTTGCAGTAGAGTTGCAGTAGGTTAATTATACATATTATTTTTTAAAAGGATAAACCCATAGTCATGCATAGTAATTGGGTGGTTTGTTAATGGGATTCTAGACCTATTGAATAAGGGCTCGATACGGCGTATGCTGTCAGTGGCCCTATAAACCCATTTTGTACATAATGTACAATAAGTCTGTACATAACCTCTTCTCACCAGTCAATAATACTTTTAATCCCTGAAAAAGAGGATTAAGGTTAGCTGTCAGTGTGTATACACTAGGAGATACAAACCTCTCGATGTATATATCCTGTTAGAATTTTGAACTGGTTGGTTAACTACTCGAAGGATCTTTAATTCTGCGTCACCTGACTCTTCTTGTCCCTTTGCTCACTATATATACTGTGAACTCTTTGCTCAGGTAGATCTCTTTGTCACTTGATAAAGCCCACTGCGTGGGCGAAACGTTGTCATTAAAGGATCACAATATACTGCATTTGTGTCTATTTTTCCAGGGAGTTACAGTTCACTACGCCGCCTTAAACAAGAGTGTAATGTCGCCTCTCAGCTATATACACAGACAGAATAATACATCCTTGCTTATAAATCATTGTATTTCGGGTAGGCTAAAGTTAACACTAATTCTGAAAGTACAAAAATACGAAAATACAAAAAGACGAAATGTACTAAAGAATGAGTGACTTGTGCAACATTTGGAAATGTTTACTGATTAGGTAAAGTTAGGTTAAGTTTGGTTAGGTTAGGTTAGGTTAGATTAGGTTAAGTTTGGTTAGGTTAGGTTAGGTTAGGTTAGATTAGGTTAGGTTAGGTTAGGTTAGATTAGGTTAGGTTAGGTTAGATTAGGTTAGGTTAGTTAAGTTTGGTTAGGTTAGGTAAGGTTAGGTTAGCTTAGCTTAAGTTAGGCAGGTTAGGTTAGGTTAGCTTAAGTTAGGTTAGATTAGGTTAGGCAGGTTAGGTTAGGTTAGATTAGGTTAATTTTGGTTAGATTATGTTAGGTTAAGTTAGATTAGGTTAGGTAAGGTTTGTCAGGAAACAGGACAAGTGTTTCCGGATGCGGATCTTAGTCATACGATGACTCACCGTTGGAGCTTTTGGTCATCTGACCGAGGCCTTCTGCTGGCTTACCGGTCCACCCCTGTAAAAATTATGGTCATAGTTATATTTACTGAGTAAACATCTCTTCAATAAGTTTACAAAACCATTTGCATCACATAATTTACTAGTCACAGAAAATAGTTAAATAATATTACATTACAAATACTAGTAATAATGGAGCATTTTGTGGAAAGACGTTAAATAAAGATTTAGTGTTAAATAATATTACCTACAAGAGGAATAAAGGGGGAAATAAGTCTTTAAATACGTAATAATAATGTTAGGAAGAATTATCACAATATTGGATCATTACGTGACTAATTACTTTTAAGTAAAGGATTAATAGCAATTTTAGGACATAATAATAATAATAATAATAATAATAATAATAATAATAATAATAATAATAATAATAATTATAATAATTATAATTATAATAATACAAATAATAATAATAATAATAATAATAATAATATTATTATTATAATTATTATTATTATAATTATTATTATTATTATTATTATTATTATTATTATTATTATTATTATTATTATTATTATTATTATTATTATTATTATTATTATTATTATTATTATTATTATTAAAATAATAATAATCTTTATTTCTACAAGCACATATACAAGGTATACAGACCATAGCTGACATCAGAGACATACTATATAGAAAGACCCTTGTTATGCAGAATATTTCCTGGAACTTAGGTTAATTTTGTTCCAGGATGCGACCCACACCAGTGAGCTAACACCCAGGAACTTACTTACTGCTAGATGAACAGAGACAGCAGTTGCAAGGTGGCTAACATCCAGGTACCTACTTACTGCTGGGTGAACATGGCAGTAGGTGTCTTAAAGAAACACTCCCAAATGTTTCCTCCCCTACCGGGGATCGAACCACGAACCTGAGTGTGTGAGCTGAAAGCACTACCCACCCAGCTACTAGAAAATGTTTTAGGGAAATCCACTAAACACAGATTTTTTTTTAAAGTTCTTGTTTAAAATTCCTCTCAAGAAAGTTAAAAAAAATCATCTGTTAGGTTATACCAGTGAGCGAACACTAAAGTTTCTAGTGAAATTCTGAGGTGTTGTCTCACTGCTGATAAATTATACACTTGAGCAACACTTGGGTGTCTATATTGAGGAAAGTTTGTACAATAAAGATACCCAGGTGTTGCATGTGTCTGGGTTCTCTCAGACAGTTATCTTCACCTCTGACAGTTGTTTAGGATGTGATGCCAACAATTACAATTATGGTATTAAAATAACAGGAATATGAAGTACGTGAATAACAGGAAAAGTTGGTAGATGGATCTATAATTTCCTAACAAATAGAACACAAAGAGTAAACAGAGTAAAGTCTGAGGCGGCTACGGTGAAAAGCTCTGTTCCACAAGGCACAGTACTCGCTCCCAACTTGTTCCTCATCCTCATATCTGACATAGACAGAGATGTAAGCCACAGTGCCGTGTCTTCCTTTGCGGATGACACCATAATTGCCATGACAGTGTCCACCATTGAAGACACTGCAAGACTCCAAGCAGACATCAACCAAATCTTTAAATGGGCAACTCAAAATAATATGAAGATCAATGAAGAGAAATTTCAACTACTCCGATATGGAAAACGTGAAGAAATCAAAACTATATCGGAGTATAAAAAAAATTAAAACCATACAATAGAGCGAAAAACTAACGTGAAAGATCTGGGAGTGATAATGTCAGAGGATCTCACATTCAAAGACCACAACAATGTATCTACCGCATCTGCTAGGAAAATGATAGGATGGATGATGAGAACCTTCAAAACCAAGAACGCCAAGCCCATGATGATTCTCTTCTAATTGCTTGTTCTCTCTAGGTTGGAATACTTCTGTACACTAACTGTCCCCCTCAAGGCTGGCGAAATTACTGACCTGGAGAGTGTACAAAGAACTTTCACAGTGCACAAAAGTACGATAAGGCACCTAAATTACTTGGAACGGTTGAAGTCCCTTGATTTGTATTCCCTGGAACGCAGGCGAGAAAGGGACATGTTAATATGCACCTGGAAAATCCTAGAGGAATTAGCACCAAACTTTCACACGAAAATCACTCCCTATGAAAGCAAAAGACTCGGTAGGAGATGCAACATTCCCCCAATGAAAAGCAGGGGCGCCATGAGTACACTGAGAGACAACACAATAAGTGTCCGGGGCCCAAGACTGTTCAACTGCCTCCCAGCATATATAAGGGAGATTACCAATAGACCCCTGGCTGTCTTCAAGAAGACACTGGACAGGCACCTAAAGTCAGTATCTGATGAGCTGGGCTGTGGTTCGTACGTCAGTTTACCCGCGGCCAGCAGTAACAGCCTGGTTAATCAGACCCTGATCCACCACGAAGCCTGGTCTCAGACCGAGCCGCTGGGGCGTTGACCCCTGAAACCCTCTCCAGGTATGTTTAGGGACTTGAATGAGGGCGCAGTGAGGTCCCTAAATTAAGACTTAGTGATCGTTTTGGACGCTTCCATTCGTCTTGTGGTAAATGGTGAGAGGGAGAGAGAGAGAGACAGAGAGAGAGAGAGAGAGAGAGAGAGAGAGAGAGAGAGAGAGAGAGAGAGAGAGAGAGAGAGAGAGAGAGAGAGAGAGAGAGAGAGATAGAGAGAGAGAGGAGATGAGAGAGAGAGTAGAGAGAGAGAGAGAGAGAGAAGAGAGAGAGAGAGAGAGAGAGAGAGAGAGAGAGAGAGAGAGAGAGAGAGAGAGAGAGAGAGAGAGAGAGAGAGAGAGAGAGAGAGAGAGAGAGAGGGGTATGTTAGTATGGACTGGGGGAGTTAACAGCAAAATTTCAAGGTAGAACTACTGTTTTTAATACTTTTATTTAAATTAGGTGGATATGAGCAGATGTAATGGCTCACCTCCTTCCGTTTTCTCTGCTCCAGATTAATTAATTTTGATGATAAACTCTGAATATATTTTATTCCTAAAAGTAATTTAGAATAATATTTTTTTTCAATGTTAAGGGCGAGTTTTTGTGTAGTTCATTATTTATTATATTTGATGACTAACATATGCATATTTAACCTGATTATTTATACATTTATTAAATACTTATTCGTATACATTTAATTACCCTTTATATATATATATATATATATATATATATATATATATATATATATATATATATATATATATATATATATATATATATATATATATATATATATATATATATATATATATATATATATATATATATATATATATATACCTGGAGTCTACCTGGAGAGAATTCCAGGGGTCAACGCCCCCGGTCTATGACCAGGCCTCCTGTTGGACCAGAGCCTGATCAACCAGGCTGTTACTGCTGGCCGCAGTCAGTCCAACGTACGAACCACAGCCCGGCTGATCAGGTACCGACTTGAGGTGCCTGTCCAGTGCCTGCTTGAAGACAGCCAGGGCTTGTTGGTAATCCCCTGATGTATGCTGGGAGGCAGTTGAACAATCTTGGGCCCCTCACACTTATTGTGTTGTGCCTCAACGTGCTAGTGGCACCCCTGCTCTTCATTGGGGGGATGTTACATCGCCTGCCAAGTCTTTTGCTTTCGTACGGAGTGATTTTTGTGTGCAAGTTTGGTACTAAGCCCTCGAGAATTTTCCATGTGTATATAATAATGTATCTCTCCCGCCTGCGTTCTAGAGAGTACAGGTTTAGAAACTTCAAGCGTTCCCAGTAGTTGAGGTGGTTTATCGCACTTATGCGTGCGGTGAAGGTTCTCTGCACATTTTCAAGGTCAGCAATTTCACCCGCCTTGAAAGGTGCAGTTAGTGTGCACAATATTCCAGCCTAGATAGAACAAGCGATCTGTAAAGTGTCAACATGGGCTTGGCATCCCTGGTTTTGAAGGTTCTCATTATCCATCCTGTCATTTTTCGAGCAGATGCAATTGCTACATTGTTATGGTCCTTGAAGGTGAGATCCTCTGACAGGATCACTCCCAGGTCTTTGACATTAGTTTTTCGCTCTATTGTGTGGTTGGAATTAGTTTTGTACTCCGATGAGATTTTAATTTCTTCACGTTTTCCGTATCTGAGTAATTGAAATTTCTCATCATTGAACTTCATATTGTTTTCTGCAGCCCATTTAAAGATTTGGTTTATGTCTGCTTGGAGTCTTGCAGTGTCTTCAACGGTGGACACTGTCATACAGATTTGGGTGTCATCTGCAAAGGAAGACACAGCACTGTGGCTTATATCCCTGTCAATGTCTGATATGAGGATGAGGAATAGGATGGGAGCAAGTACTGTGCCTTGTGGAACAGAGCTTTTCACAGTAGCTGCCTCAGACTTTACTCTGTTACCTACTACTCTTTGTGTTCTACATGTTAGGAAATTATAGATCCATCTACCAACTTTTCCTGTTATTCCTTTATCACGCATTTTGTGTGCTATTACACCATTGTCACACTTGTCAAAGGCTTTTGCAAAATCTGTGTATATAACATCTGCATTCTGTTTATCTTCTAGAGCATCCAGGACCTTGTCGTAGTGGTCCAGTAGTTGGGACAGACAGGAGCGGCCGCTCTAAACCCATGCTGTCTGGTTGTGCAGATGAGTGGGTATCAAGATGGGGCGATCTTGCTTCTTAGAACCCTTTCAAAATTTTTATGATATGGGACGTTAGCGCAATTGGTCTGTAGTTCTTTGCTATTCTTTCTGCCCCCTTTGTGGAGCAGGGGCTATGTCTTTGTTTTTAGTAGCTGCGGGACGATCCCAGTGTCCATGCTCCCTCTCCATAGGATGTTAAAAGCATGTGATAGGGGCTTTTGCAGTTCTTGATGAACACGGAGTTCCATGAGTCTGGGCCTGGAGCGGAGTGCATGGG
>WNWK01018676.1:0-39393 GCA_009830355.1 Cherax destructor | reverse complement strand
CCACTTGTTCTTCACTTCAATAACCCTTTTCTCCCCCTTTCTTCATTAAAACCCTTTTTCCCCTTGTTCTTCTTTTAACTACCCTATTTCTCCAAAGTCAATTTTATGAATACATAGGCCCTCATTTGCCCGGGTTTACGTTCCGCGCGTGTTGCAAAATTTTTAAAAAATTAAAAAAACATGGGAAAAAAAAGGTTACGTTCAAGCCCCAAAAGCCAACAAGTTTTTAGACCAACAGATTTAAAAATATAAGAGAATATGTTTGTAGTTCAATCGTATGTATTTTTTTTTTTACGCAAGACTACAAATAAAACAGAAATAATATTTTTTACCAAATTGTGGGTGAAAATTTTTGTGGTTTGGAAGAGAGGGAAGTTAGCTTTCCCCTGGGGCGAGGTGGATAGTAGGATTCTGGAACTGAAGTCGATGGTTTCTGAGTGTCTCTAACTTTTAAAGTCATTCGTAAGTAGTAAAGTCATTAAAAGTCAGTCAAGTCATTCAGAAAAATCAGCCCATTCATAAGGGTTAAGTCATTTAGTAAGTCAGTCAGTCAAGTCATTTAAAAAGTCATCAGTCAAGTCATTGAATCAGTCAAGCTTCATAATGTCAAGACATTCAGAAGTCAGTCAAGACATTCAGTAAGTCAGTCAAGACATTCATAAGTCAGTCAAGACATTCAGTAAGTCTAAGCATTAGTAAGTCAGCCCATTCAGTGTCAGTTGTCATTTAGTAAGTGTCAAGTTTGTAACAGAAAAAGTCATTCAGTAATCAGTCAAGACTTTTGAATCGTCAACATTCATAAGTCAGTCAAATTTTGTAAGTCAGAAAAGATTTTCAGTGTCAAAGACATTCAAGTCGTCAAGACATTCGAAGTCGTCAAGACATTATTAAGCGTAAGACATTAGTAAGTCAAAGTCATTATAAGTCAAACAGTCAAGTCATTCATGTCAGTCAGTCAAGTCTTCAGTAAGTCAGTCAAGTCTTATTAAGTCAGTCAAGTCATTCATGGGTCAGTCAAGACATTCGAAATTTCATAAGTCAGTCAGTCGTTTCAGTGTATCAGTAAAGTCATTAGTTCGTCAGTCAATTTCAGTAAGTCAGTCAAAAAAGTCATTCAGTAAGTCAGTCGTCGTCATTATAAGTCAGTCAGTAAAGATTCATAAGTCAGTCAGTCGTCATTCAGTAAGTCGCCAAGTCATTCAGTAATCAGTCAGACAAGCATTATAAGTCGTCAGCAACATTAGTAAGCAGTCAAGTCATTCAAAGTCATCAAGTCATTCAGTAAGTCAGTCAGTCAAGTCATTCAGTAAGTCACACAAACTTATGTTTACATCTTTTGTGTGTACAAAGAACACTTCATTAAGACAGGTTATGTCTTGTCTAATATCTTTTCTTCGTTAGTTCTAAGACTTAATAAATGCTTAAACATTTTCTTGCCACTTTGAGCAACACTTGTATGCCTACTGGGTGACATGATTGCTTGGCAGATACAAGATATAGAATTTAAAGATCAAACACAATTCACTCTTATTCTTGACAAACACAGCTGGCTTGACGCGTATGGAATACGTCGAATGCTGGGATGGTAGGGTGTTGTTGGGGGAGGGGTGCATGGGAAGGCGGGTGGTCTCCCAGCTGTTCCTAACATTAGCACCGGCTGCGAGGGAATGGTTGCTTTTTTCTTCCTGCAAACATAAGTTATTCAGGTATACACAGATACAGTTACAAAGATTATCATACATAGCAGCATATGTGTAGAGAACCCGGGGATCCCAAACTTTGGGTTATCCTGGTTCTCTAGGTAACACTTTGGGTTATCCTAGGTTCTCTAGGATAACACTTTGGGTTATCCTAGGTTCTCTAGGATAACACTTTGGGTTATCCTAGGTTCTCTGGGATAACACTTTGGGTTATCCTAGGTTCTCTAGGATAACACTTTGGGTTACCCTAGGTTCTCTAGGATAACACTTTGGGTTATCCTAGGTTCTCTAGATAACACTTTGGGTTATCCTGGGTTTCTCTGGATAACACTTTGGGTTATCTAGGTTCTCTAGGATAACACTTTGGGTTATCCTAGGTTCTCTAGGATAACACTTTGGGTTACCCCTAGGTTCTCTAGGATAACACTTTGGGTTATCCTAGGTTCTCTAGGATAACACTTTGGGTTATCCTAGGTCTCTGGAAACACTTTGGGTTACCCTGGTTCTCTAGATAACACTTTGGGTTATCCTAGGTTCTCTAGGATAACACTTTGGGTTATCCTAGTTCTCTACACATATGCTGCTATGTATGATAATCAATGTAACTATCTCTGTATACCTGAATAAACTTAGTTTGTGCGAAGGAAAAACAAATTCCCTTTTCCTCAAAGCATGAGGATTCTTACAGGTAAATAACCATGGGCTTACACTTGAAATCACCTGATGCATTACCCAAAAGGAGCAAGGTGAAGCGATCCTTTGCTGTCTTGAAGCCTGGTGCACTTTTCTCTTGCTGACTGATATAAGTTCATGTTGGCATTTTCTTCCAGAAAACACTTGTCTCGTCAGCATTAAACACTTGTTGTGGCTCATAGCCACCCTTAGTAGGACCCCCACTGACTCAATGGTTTAACCTACTGCAGCGACCGCGGCTCAAAATTTTTCCCCTCCAACGAATGCGTAATATAAGGTTTACGTGTTTAGATAAAAATGTGCCGAATTCTTCAATCGCGTAATACCCAAAGCGCAACATAAAGTCGTGCTAAATGAGGGTCTACTGTATCCTGCAGGTTATTTGGATGACACGTTTCAAGACCTACCATGGATACCCAAAACCGGGAAAGTAGCGAACCCTATATACAGTAGGGCCCCACTTATACAGCAGGTTGGGTTTCCCAGGCTACCTGAAAGCAGAATACCATTTTATTCCACTTATAAATGCATATAAATGCCAGATAACAAGTTTACACTAACATATTAATTAACTCTTTTAGGTCCAGAGGCCAAATGTCAGAGTGACAGCCAGGGTCCAAGAATTTAAAAAAAAAAAAAAAAAAATTTATTATGAAATGGTAGAGAATCTTTTATGAAAGTAATATAACAAAAAGTATGAAATTTAATGGAAAATTGACAAGTTACGCTCTCATGAATTTTGAAGTGTAAGCGATATTTAGGCATCGCGATTTTTCCGACTTTGACTCCCATTTTAAGCCAATTACAATTTTCCAGTCAACAAAATCTTAGCGATTTCACTAGTATTACTTCTATTTTATTCACTGAGCATAAGAAATCGCCCAGTCAACTGTTTGAACTACCCAATAAGTGATAGTAAATTGGTAATTTGGCCAATTTCACACAAAGTTCAAAATATTCAATTTCAAAATAGGGTCCAGAATAAACAATGCAGGCATTCCTGGCACTAAAATAACATTTCCTCTGTTCATATTGTATAAATAATATCAACACATTTGTGAACGTATATTAGACCCACCAGCTCATGCGCATTAGATGCGTGACATTATTTGTTTGCTCTTGAACCTCGGAAAAAAATTTAACATTTCTGCTACTTTGAGCTCAGTTTCAAGCTATTTTCAGTACTAAAAACCAATCAAAATCATCTCTATTTCTGTAATATATCTTCCATTCTATCAAATGAGACCAAGAAATTGAATACAACTGTAAAAAACATACGAAAAACACTGCAAAATAGCTGTATTAATCCAAAATTACGGTCGAGTTTTTCTCTCATTATGCAGTGTATGCTGCACAATTTGCTTTATGTGGTGCACACTTACCACATAGATGTACTTTCTCATATCTAGGCCAAATTTGCCACTCATAGGTTATCTGAGAGACTGATCTCATGGCGTAGATCTACGGCTTGACCCTGACTTCAAAGCCGTGATCTACGGGACAGACCCTGAAAGGGTTAAGTTAGCCATGGAACTAGGAATTAAAAACAATAAAAAGTAAAATACAGACACGATACACTCATTACTTACCTTAAAATATTTGTAGTCTTAACCCTTTGGGGTTTTTGACGTACTAGTACGGCTTACCGCCATGGGCGTTTGACGTACTAGTACGCCTAAATTCTACCCCTCAAATCAGCAGAAACAGGCTGGTAGGCCTAGATGTGAGAGAATGTTTCTGTCGGTCAGTGTGCGCAGTATAAAAATCCTGCACCACACAGTGCATAACGAAGAAAAAAACTGACCGTATTTTCGGTTTAAAACAGCGACTTTGCAGTCTATTTTCGTATGGTATTTATGATTATATTCTCGTTTTCTTGGTCTCATTTGATAGAATGGAAGATATATTAGAGAAATAGAGATAATTTGATTGGTTTCTCAATGACAAGTACCTAGAAATTGAGCGCAAAGTAGCGAAAATGTCGATTTTGCGATGTTCAAGTAAACAAATCACGCCACACGATACAATACACATCAACTGGCGACTCTAATATTCTTGCACAAGTGTGCTGATGTCATTTATACCGTTTTTACAATGATGCAGTAGTACATATACATAACAATAAATCTTCAATTTATTGTGAGAATAAAATTCAAAATGGAAAGCAAAAGTAATGTAAGAGGGGCCTGGAGACGTGACTAATGGACAGATAAAATGTTATTCGAGTGCCAGGAATGTCTGTCTTGTTTATTCTGGACCCTATTTTGAAATTGGCATCTTTTGAAATTTGTGTGAAATTGGACAAACTGCCAATTTCTGACACCTTATTGGGTAGTTGAAATCTGTAAATTGGCGGTTTCTTGTACTCAATCGATAGAAGAAATGAGTTCTAGAGAAATAGCTATAATTTTAGTTGACTGAAACATTGAATTTGCGAAAATTGGGCTTAACCCTTGACTGTCAGAGGCCCCATTCTGAAACTGTCATTCTATGTCGGAACATTTTGGAAAAAAAAAAATTTTTTTCTTATGAAATGATAGAGAATCTTTTCCCGATTGTAATGACACCAAAAGTATGAAATTTGATTGAAAACTTACGGAATTACGCCTCGCAAAGTTAGCGATGTCAGTGATATATACGCATCGGCGATTTCGCCACTTTGAGCCCTATTTTAGGCCAATTCCATTGGGACAGTCGACAAACTCATAGCTATTTCTTTAGAACTCTATTTGTTCTATCGATTGAGTACAAGAAATCACCAATTTACCAGATTTCAACTACCCAATAAAGTGGTCAGAAAATGGCAATTTCGTCAATTTCATGCAAAATAAAAAAGATGTCAATTTCAAAATAGGGTCCAGAATAAACAATGCAGACATCCCTAGCACTAAAATAAGATGTTATCTGTTCATTAGTCATGTCTTTAGGCCCTCTTACATTACTCTTGCTTTCTATTTTGATTTTTTATTCACACAAAAAATAGAAGATTTATTGGTATGCAGACTATTGCATTATTGTAAAAACTGCATAAATAATATCTGTGCACTTGTGAAAGAATATTAGACTCACCAGTTGATGTGTATTGGACGCGTGGTGTGATTTGTTTACTTTTGAACATTGGCAAAAATCGAACATTTCCGCTACTTTGAGCTCAATTTCAAGATCGTTTACATCATGAAACTAATCAAAATCATCTCTATTCCTGTAATATGTTTTCCATTCTATCAAATGAGACCATGAAAAAGAGAATACACCCATAAATACTATACGAAAATACACCTCAAAGTCGGTGTTTTAATCCAAAAATACGGTCGGAGTTTTTTTTTCTCATTATGTACTGCTTGCTGCAGGATTTTTTTTATAGTGCGCACACTGACCATACAGACCTATTCTCTCACATGTGGCCCTACCAGCTTTCTCCTGCTTGATTTGAGGCCGCTAGAATTTAGGCGTATAAATACGTCCGAAACATTGGCTTGTAAGACGTATACAGTGGTCCCTCGGTTTTCGCCGAAAATTCGTTCCAGAATGCTGCTCAAGTGCCATTACCGAACGAATTTACTTCCTTAAGAAATAATGTCACGCAGGTTAGTCTATTTCAGACCCCCAAAAATACACTTGCAACAGCACTTACGAAAATACACTTACATAAATGTTCGAGTTTGGAGATGTACGAAAACCGGGACCACTGTATATAGGTCCAAAACAGTCAAAGGGTTAAAGTCGGCGAAATCGTCGATGCGTAAATATCATTGATACCGCTAACTTGCGAGCGCATAATTCCGTTAGTTTTCCATCAAATTTCATAATTTTGGTGGCGTTATGATCAGAAAAAGGTTCTCTATCATTTCATAAGATAAAATAATTTTTTTTTCCGAAAATGTTTCGACCCTGAGAGTTAAGAATCGGGGTCTCGACCCTGAAAGGGTTAATGTAGGAGTGAGAGGTGAGTAGTATTTATTGTAAGAAGTCAGGTGTGGGGGGTATGGTAGCCAGCCAGGCCAAACCACCCTACCCATGTCAGTAGTGTTACTGTGTACGTGTGTAGTATCTTAGATAACCCCAGCTACTTCATAGATAGGCTCCCTTGCTAGCTGTGATGTCACGAGATCCTCACACGTCAGTGGTGAGCCAGAGGCCCAGCTCTCAGTCACTCCCGGTCCACTCAGTTCCTGCTAGGCATAGACTGGACAAGGCAAGACTCCTGGGCTTCTCCTCAAGACTCTTAATTATATGCCTCCAAGATATCCAACGTGTGTATTTCTTACTCCAAAATCTCCTCATGAACCCCACTACATCCACACGTAATATACTACAACATTTAAATCCCCTAGAGCAATAAAATGCATATACAGTGGACCCTCGGTTACGAAAGGTCCCGTTAACGAAAGTTTCGAAAACGTAAGCTTTTTCGAATCGGTTAGTCAAAAATTCCTCGGTTACCGAAAGGTATTAGGCGTGTCTGCCTGCTCCGTGCAAGCACAGGACGCCAGTGAGCGTTGTTTACCATTGAGAGAACATTACCTAGCGCTCTTTCAAAAGATTCACAATATATTTGGTGTCTTTTTGGTGGTTTAGTGATTGTCACTGTGAAATAAGTCACCATGGGTCCAAGAAGCTTCTAAGCACACCCAGTTTTAGAAAGCATCAGGGAGTGTAGCATATCATGCAAGTGTGTAGCATTCATGCAGAGTAGCATTCATGCAGGAGTTAGCATTCATGCAGGGAGTTGCAGGCATGCAGGGAGTGTAGCAGGCTGCAGGAGGTTGTATTCATGCAGGGAGTGTAGCATTCCATGCAGGATGTAGCATTCATGCAGGGGTGTAGCATTCATGGGGAGTGTGCATTCATGCAGGGAGTGCAGCAGCTTGCAGGGAGGGGTAGCAGGCATGCAGGGAGTGTAGCATTCATGCAGAGTGTGTAGCATTCATGCAGGGAGTGTAGCATTCATGCAGGGAGTGTAGCATTCATGCAGGGAGTGTAGCAGGCATGCAGGGAGTGTAGAGCATGCAGGGTGTAGCATTCATGCAGGAGTGTAGCATTCATGCGGGGAGTGTAGCAGGCATGCAGGGAGTGTAGCAGGCATGCAGGGAGTGTAGCAGGCATGCAGGGAGTGTAGCAGGCATGCAGGGAGTGTAGCAGGCATGCAGGGAGTGTAGCAGGCATGCAGGGAGTGTAGCAGGCATGCAGGGAGTGTAGCAGGCATGCAGGGAGTGTAGCAGGCATGCAGGGAGTGTAGCATTCATGCAGGGAGTGTAGCAGGCATGCAGGAGTGTAGCAGGCATGCAGGGAGTGTAGCAGGCATGCAGGAGTGTAGCAGGCATGCAGGGAGTGTAGCAGGCATGCAGGGAGTGTAGCAGGCATGCAGAGAGTGTAGCAGGCATGCAGGGAGTGTAGCAGGCATGCAGGGAGTGTAGCAGGCATGCAGGGAGTGTAGCAGGCATGCAGGGAGTGTAGCAGGCATGCAGGGAGTGTAGCAGGCATGCAGGGAGTGTAGCAGGCATGCATTAAAAGAAAAAGAAGGAAGTAACCCCAGAGAGGGACTTGTTACCTGAAGTTCTTTTGGAGGGGATTTCCTTCCAACCATTAACACCCTGCCCCTGTCAGCAACTCTACCTTCCAGATGCTTGCAACTCTTCAATAAAGGTAAGTAAATGTTATTTTTTTTTTTTTTTGAGTGATTATTTTTTTGTGGAACGAATTAATTGTATTTACATTATTTCTTATGGGAAATAAGGTTTCAGATAACGAAAGATTCAGATTAAGTAATAGCTCCTGGACCGGATTAATTTCGTTAACCGAGGGTCCACTGTACAGTGGACCCCCGGTTTATGTACTGCTCCAAACTCGAACAATTATGTAAGTGTATTTTTGTAAGTGCTTTTGTAAGTGTATTTTTGGGGGTCTAAAAGGACTAATCTAATTTACATTATTCCTTATAGGAACAAATTCATTCGGTAAAGGCACTTGAACAGCATTCTGGAACAAAATAATGACGTAATCCGGGGGTCCACTGTAGTTGTATTTGCGATTTCTTGGTCTCATTTGATAGAATAGAGGACATATTACAGAAATAGAGATGAATTTGAATGGTTTTAGTACTGGAAATGGCTTGAAACTGAGCTCAAAGTAGCGGAAATGTTAAATTTTTGTCGATGTTCAGGAGTAAACAAATAACCTCATACGTCTAATACGCGCCAGCTGGTGGGTCTAATGTATGTTCACAAATTTGGTGATATCATTTATACAATTATTACAATATTGCATAACAGTAAATCTTCCATTTTTTTATTTGAATAAAAATTCATTATGTGAATAAAAAATCAAAATGGAATTCATTTGTAAAGACTGAAAACGTAACTAATGAACAGAGGAAATGTTAGTTTAGTGCTAGGAATGCTTGCATTATTTATTATGCACCCTATTTTGAAATTGGAATATTTTGAACTTTGGGTTAAATTGGCTAAATTACCAATTTCCAACCACTTTATTTTGTAGTTGAAACAGTTGACTGGGTGATTTCTTGTGCTCAATCAATAGAATAGAAGTAATACTAGCGAAATAGCTAAGAATTTTGTCGACTGGAATAATGTAATTGGCCTAAAATGGAAGTCAAAGTCGACAAAATTGCCGATGCCTAAATATCGCTGACGCATCAAAATTCGCGAGCATAATTTCGTCAATTTTCCATCAAATTTCGTACGTTTTGTTTTATTACCTTCAGAAAAAGATTCTCTGCCATTTCATAAGAAAAAATAACAAAATTTTTTTTTGAAAATTCTTGGACCCTGGTGCACACTTTGAAATTTGGCCTCTGGACCCTGAAAGGGTTAAATATCCTGTAGCTATGTAGGTATGTAGCCCAGGCGGACTACATAGTACCTACATTCAAATTTAAATTCTTTATTTCATGTAATACAAGGTGGGGGGTACTTACAGTTATACATTAATGTTGATATTACAAGATGGCCAATAATATGCCTAGGTATGCCTAGGCTTTTCAGGCAGTCTTATGATAGGTCTTACTCAATAGCTACACAATGAATATACAGATTGTAAGGTTAGGTTAGGTTTACAAAATTTAGGTACTGGAATTTAAACATTGAGAATTTAACAATTAGTATAAGAAGTTAGCAATTAGTTTATATATTAATGATAAAGGTGATATATTGGCATAATATAGTTTCTATATTGGAGTGTCTTAGGCAAACTTATGACTAGCTTAAGTATTATGAAGCAATAGTTGTATTAGAATTTTGGTTAGAACTGTGCAAATTAAGGGGAATCACAGATATCAATAAGTGTATTTTGTTGTGGTTAGTAATGTGCAAATTAAGGAGAATCACAGATATCAATAAGTGTATTTTGCTGTGGATATGTGCAAGATAAAGTAGTTTTCGTATGGTTAGCTACCGGTTGGGTGCGTAAGTGAGATAAGATGTTTTTTAACGGTGCTTTTGAAAATGGAGGTTGTCTGCAGTTCTAGAGTTTTCAGGCAGGAGTTCCAGATTTTAGGCCCTTTTATGCGCATTGAATTTTGTATAGATTTAGTCGGACACGGGAATGTCAAAGAGATGTTTATGTCTGGTATTATGTCTATGGGTCCTGTCACAACTGTCAAGAAAGTGTTTTAGCTCAGGGTTAAAGTTGGAATTAATGGTTCTATAAATGTAGATAGCAGAGTAGTAAGTATGGATGTTCTGGACAGTGAGTAGGTTTAGGTCTTTGAAAAGTGGGGGGGTGTGCTGCCTAGCGTTGGATTGTGTGATAATTCTTACTGCGGCTTTTTGTTGGGTTATTATTGGCTTTAGGTGGGTAATTGCTGTTGATCCCCATGCACAAATGGCATATGTGAGGTAGGGATAGATGAGTGAGTAGTATAGTGTGAGTAGGGCTGTTTGTGGTACATAGTACCGTATCTTAGAGATGATCCCCACAGTTTTGGACACTTTCTTTGTTATGTGTTGGATATGGGTGCTGAATTTCAGGCTGCTGTCAAGGTGAAGGCCCAGGAACTTGCCCTCGTTATGTCTAGCAATAGGTGTAGAGTTGATCTTAATGTTTAATTGTGGATCATCTGTTCTGTTGCCAAACATAATATAGAAGGTCTTATCAGTGTTGAGTGTAAGTTTATTGGCTGTCATCCATGTTGATATTTTTATTAATCGTCGTTAACAATGGTATTAAGCGTGGCAAGGTTTGTGTGGGAGATGACATAAGTTGTGTCGTCAGCAAAGAGTATTGGTTTTAGGTGTTGTGATACATTGGGAAGATCATTGATGTATAAGAGGAAGAGCAGGGGACCAAGGACACTTCCTCGTACCGGTGTCTAGTAGTAGTGTCGTGGAGGATGTGTCTTTAATAGTGACATACTGGTACCTATTAGTGAGGTAGGATTTGAGGTATGCTAGTGCATGACCTCTTATTCCATAGTGGTCAAGTTTGTGGAGTAGGATGCTGTGGTTTTCCTTGTCAAAAGCTTTCCTCAAGTCAATAAAAAGTCCTAGTGGATATTCCTTATTTTCAAGTGCTGTGTAAAGCAGGTCTATCATTTTTACTATTGCATCGTTAGTGCTTTTATTTTTCCTGAAGCCAAATTGGCAGGGGTTGAGTATGCTTTGTGTCGTTATAAACGAGTATAATCTCTTGTGCACAAGTTTCTCGAATATTTTGGATAGCAATGGTAGATTTGATATAGGCCTATAGTTATTTACGTCTGTAGGGTCACCACCTTTGTGTATTGGTGTAACCCTTGCTGTTTTGAGTAGTGTTGGGAAAGTGCTAGTTTCTAATGATTTGTTAAAAAGTAAAGAAATAGGATATGAAAGGACATGAGCAGCTCGTTTGTATATTAAGGGTGGAACTTGAGACACATGTCCTGATTTATTTTTAAGTGACTTGATTATCATGGAGACTTCAGTGGGTTCTGTAGGTGCAAGATATAAGGAGGATGGGAAATTCCCATCTAGGTAATCACTTGCTCGGGCATTGGTATCTGGAATTTTACTGGCAAGTATTTTACTTTTTTTGTGTTTTTTAATGCCTAGTTCTATTACAAACTTAATATAAGTTAGTGTAAACTTGACAACCCTACATCTATTGTGGAATCTACTGTGGCTTTGGGGAAGTCCATGGGGTTGGATGTGAGTGGCCAGGATGTGGAAGAGTTGGTGGATGACCATAGGGAAGAGCTAACCACTGAAGAGCTGCAACACTATAGTTTCTTCTCTTTCTTTCAACACGTTGGCCGTTTCCCACTGAAGCGGGGTGGCCCAAAAGTAAAAACGAAAGTTTCTCCTTTTACATTTAGTAATATATACAGGAGAAGGGGTTACTAGCCCCTTGCTCCCGGCATTTTAGTCACCTCTTACGACACGCATGGCTTACGGAGGAAGAATTCTGTTCCACTTCCCCATGGAAAAGAGGAAATAAAAACTAGTAAGAAAATAGAAGAAAACCCAGAGGGGTGTGTATATATATATATGCTTGTACATGAATGTGTAGTGTGACCTAAGTGTAAGTAGAAGTAACAAGACATACCTGAAATTTTGCATGTTTATGAGACAGAAAAAAAAGACCAGCAATCCTACCATCATGTAAAACAATTACAGGCTTTCGTTTTACACTCACTTGGCAGGACGGTAGTACCTTCCTGGGCGGTTGCTGTCTACCAACCTACTACCTAGAACACTATACAGTGGTACCTCGAGTTACGATATTTTTTCGTTCGAGAATGCTGTTCAAGTGCCATTACCAAACGAATTTATCCCCATAAGGAATAATGTGAAATAGACTAGTCCTTTTACACCCCCAAAAATATACTTACAAAAGCATTTAAAAAAATAAACTTACATAAAAGGGAGATTTTGGGAACCATCGTAACTCGAGGTACCACTGTAGTTATTCTCTATAAAATGTATTTTTTGTTAATATTTTTGGGTGTCTGGAACGGATTAATTGGATTTACATTATTTCTTAAAGGAAACATTACTTCGGTTTTTGTCCATTTCGGATTTTGACTGACCTTCTGGAATGGATTAAGGACAAAAACCGGGGTTCCACTGTATTCATATTTGACTTAATTTGACGCATATTTTTGACTTAGATCTTGATATTTTTGACTTACTGATATTTTGACTTACGATATTTTGACTTACATATTTTGACTTACATATTTTTGACTTACATATTTTTTGACTTACAATATTTTTGACTTACGATATTTTTGACTTACGATAGTTTTTTACTTAAGATAGTTTTTTGACGTATGATAGTTTTTGACTTATGATATTTTTGACTTACGATATTTTTGACTTACGATATTTTTGACTTACGATATTTTTGACTTACGATATTTTTTGACTTACGATATTTTTGACTTACAATATTATTGACTTACGATATTTTTTGACTTACGATATTTTTTTATTTACGATGGGTTCATTGCAACATAACCCCATCGTGAGTCAAGGACCACCTGTACTTTATTACACATGACAAGACTCTATGTGCTTAGACAACAGAGTATGATAACTCACAAAATCGTAATACAGTGGACCCTCGGAAATCGAACAGCTCGGTAATAGAACAAATCGGAAATAGAACAAAAAATTTGATTTCGGTAATAGAACACATTCCGCTAATCGAACAAGTGCGTACCAGACCTGTCCGCCCAGGCATCGTGAGTCAGTCTAGCTTTGTTTATCCTCCAGTGAACATTACCCTGCTTGCTCTTCCAAACATTTCACAATGAATTAATTGTGTTTGGAGTTTGTTCATTGGTTGAGGCAGTGTTAGAGGCAGTGGTGGTGAGAGGCAGTGGTAGAGGCAGTGGTGAGAGGCAGTGGTGAGAGGCAGTGGTGAGAGGCAGTGGTGAGAAGCAGTGGTAGAGGCAGTGGTGAGAGGCAGTGGTGAGAGGCAGTGGTAAAGGCAGTGGTAGAGGCAGTGGTGAGAGACAGTGGTGAGAGGCAGTGGTAAGAGGCAGTGGTGAGAGGCAGTGGTGGAAGAGGCAGTGGCTGAGGCAGTGGTTGAGGCAGTGGTGAGAGGCAGTGGTGGTAGAGGTAGTGGTGAGAGGCAGTGGTGAGAGGCAGTGGTTGAGGCAGTGGTGAGAGGCAGTGGTGGTAGAGGCAGTGGTAGAGGCAGTGGTGAGAGGCAGTGGTGAGAGGCAGTGGTGGAGGCAGTGGTAAAGGCAGTGGTGAGATGCAGTGGTGAGAGGCAGTGGTGGTAGAGGCAGTGGTGAGAGGCAGTGGTGAGAGGCAGTGGTGGAAGAGGCAGTGGTAGAGGCAGTGGTGAGAGGCAGTGGTGAGAGGCAGTGGTGGTAGAGGCAGTGGTGAGAGGCAGTGGTGAGAGGCAGTGGTGGTAGAGGCAGGGGTAGAGGCAGTCTTAATGTAGAGTGCGAGGTGAGTAAACAAGATTAAATGAAGGTTCGGGAGTTTTGTAAACAAACCAGTTGTTGTTGTTGTTGCTGTTACCAGCCTGGACACGAATGATTTCTGTTCACTCCATCAAGCTGACTGGAAGTGATCTAATGCAGTTAGCATTACAAACTCCGTTTTCTCTTATACTAACACGTCTGAAGGAGGAAAGAATGGGAAGATATTTTCATAGCTACACCAAGAATGCCCGCCACCACATTCGTAATGACATACATATTTTATTCATTCTAGAGTGTATATCAGGTTTTTATGTTATTTATATTGTTTATTATGTCATATTAGATGAATTGTGATAGATAAATAAGCTGTCGAGTTGATAATAGCTTCATAGTGAAGTACTATTTTGTCATGCCTCCTGACAGCAGGAACGGATTAATTGTATTTCCATTATTTCTTATGGGAAATATTAATTTGATTAATGAACATTTCGGGTTAAGAACAAGCTCCTGGAATGGATTATGTTCAATTTCCGAGGGTCCACTGTAACACGATTGAAAACAAGTCACGGAACACTGATTTGTTTGGTGTACAGAAGTACAGTGGTCCCTCGGTTTTCGTGCATCTCCAAACTCGAACATTTATGTAAGTGTATTTTCGTAAGTGCTGTTGTAAGTGTATTTTTGGGGGTCTGAAATAGACTAACCTACGTGACATTATTTCTTAAGTAAATTCGTTCCGTAATGGCACTTGAGCAGCATTCTGGAATGAATTTTCGGCGAAAACCGAGGGACCACTGTATTGATAGTTGGATGAATCTTGTTAGAGCCAATTGGCCAAGTGGTTAACACACTGACCTATGAGTTTTAGCACTCACCTGCCATGGGTTCAAACCCCCACCTGTTCCATGACTTGAAGAAATTGATAAGTTGCTTAGAGCAAAATGTCATCTGACAGAGGTTAGCTTTAGATGTAGTCTTTCTACTATACAGGACGGTCAAGCCTAGCCTCTGAGACTTTACTATGTACAAATAGTGTTGGTGTAGTGTCTTTCTACTCTACTTAATGGCAAGTCTTGCTTCTGAGACTTTACCTTGCATGCATAGTGTTGGTGCAGTGTCTTTCAACTATACTGGAAGGCAAGTCTTGCTTCTGAGACTTTACCTTGTATGTATAGTGTTGTGTAGTGTCTTTCAACTATACTGGAAGGCAAGTCTTGCTTCTGAGACTTTACCTTGAATGCATAGTGTTGTGTAGTGTCTTTCAACTATACTGGAAGGCAAGTCTTGCTTCTGAGACTTTACCTTGTATGCATAGTGTTGTGTAGTGTCTTTCAACTATACATACTGGAAGGCAAGTCTTGCTTCTGAGACTTTACCTTGTACGCATAGTGTTGTGTAGTGTCTTTCTACTATACTTCATGGCAACTCTTGCCTCCGAGACTTTACCTTGTACGCATAGTGTTGTGTAGTGTCTTTCTACTATACTTCACGGCAACTCTTGCCTCTGAGACTTTACCTTGTACGCAGTGTTGTGTAGTGTCTTTCTACTATACTTCATGGCAACTCTTGCCTCCGAGACTTTACCTTGTACGCATAGCGTCGGTGCAGTTTCTTCTGGACTTTGTAATGCTCCATTAGCTCCTTCATAAAACTCTCCGTCACCTTGCCGTCCTCGAGGCGCGGACCTATGTAATCATCTTCTATAGCTGAAAAACAAAACAATAAAAAGTGAAACTCATATACGTACTCGTAAAACCTATAATGAAATCACAAACAAGTGAATGGAAAAAAGGCAGAGATGGAGGAATGGAAAGAAGGATGACAGGGAGGAACAGAAAGAAGAATGGGAAGAATATAAAGAAAGAAGGAATGGGCACAGTTTCAGAATTTAAGTTGTGACCCTCTCTGGCCAGCCCCATGCACACACACACACACATCTGGGCAAGTACAGTGGTCCCTCGGTTTTCGTGCATCTCCAAACTCGAACATTTATGTAAGTGTATTTTCGTAAGTGCTGTTGCAAGTGTATTTTTGGGGGTCTGAAAGAGACTAACCTACGTGACATTATTTCTTAAGGAAGTAAATTCATTCGGTAATGGCACTTAAGCAGCATTCTGGAACGAATTTTCGGCGAAAACCGAGGGACCACTGTACAGTTATACAAACATGATAATTTTTCAAGTGGTGGATTGGTAAGCCGGTGGAAGGCCTCGGTCAGATGACCAAAAGCTCCAGCTGCGGGTCACCATATGACTAAGACCCGTGTCTACCTGGAGTCTACCTGGAGAGAATTCCAGGGGTCAACGCCCCCGCGGCCCAGTCTGTGACCAGGAAACACTTGTCCTGTTTCCTGACAAACCTTATCTAACCTACTACAATTATACAGTGAATCTGGTCAAGGTTTAAGCCTCTACCCTTCCATGCACTGAATGATCCACACAGGTTTAGTACTTCAAGTGAATAATAATAACAACTTTGATGGATCAACAAGCAATCCAAGAAAGGTATCCCCCCATATCCATAACCTCAGCCTTATCTACATCAATACACACTAGAGAAGCAATACAGGGTGAAGCATAATTCATCCATATTTCTCACTTGAGTACGCTGTTATGGCAGTGTGCAGATTTTTAGCCAGGCTCTCATGTATCTTCCACGTATACAGTGGACCACCGCCTAACGAACACCCCGGAAATCGTACAATTATGTAAGTATAATATTGTAAGTGCTTGTGGAAGTGTATTTTTGGGGGTCTGAAATAGACTAACCTACGTGGCATTATTTCTTAACCCTTTGACTGTTTCGGACGTATATTTACGTCTTACGAGCCAATGTTTCGGACGTATTTATACGCCTAAATTCTAGCGGCCTCAAATCAAGCAGGAGAAAGCTGGTAGGCCCACATGTGAGAGAATGGGTCTGTGTGGTCAGTGTGCGCAGTATAAAAATCCTGCAGAAGCAGTACATAATGAGAAAAAACTCTGACCGTTTTTTTAATTAAAACGCCGTCTTTGAGGTGTATTTTCGTATAGTATTTATGGTTGTATTATCTTTTCATGGTCTCATTTGATAGAATGGGAAACATATTACAGGAATATAGATGATTTTAATTAGTTTCATGATGTAAACGATCTTGAAATTGAGCTCAAAGTAGCGGAAATGTTCGATTTTTGCCAATGTTCAAAAGTAAACAAATCACACCATGCGTCCAATACACATCAACTGGTGAGTCTAATATTCTTTCACAAGTGCACAGATATTATTTATACAGTTTTTACAATAATGCAATAGTCTGCATAACAATAAATCTTCTATTTTTGTATGAATAAAAATCAAAATAGAAAGCAAGAGTAATGTAAGAGGGGCCTAAAGACATGACTAATAAACAGATAACATCTTATTTTAGTGCTAGGGATGTCTGCATTGTTTATTCTGGACCCTATTTTGAAATTGACATCTTTTTTATTTTGCATGAAATTGGCGAAATTGCCCTTTTCTGACCACTTTATTGGGTAGTTGAAATCGGTAAATTGGTAATTTCTTGAACTCAATCGATAGAACAAATGGAGTTCTAAAGAAATAGCTATGAGTTTGGTTGACTGTCCCAATGGAATTGGCCTAAAATACGGCTCAAAGTCGGCGAAATCGCCGATGCGTATATATCACTGACATCGCTAACTTTGCGAGAGCGTAATTCCGTAAGTTTTTAATCAAATTTCATACTTTTGGTGTCATTACAATCGGGAAAAGATTCTCTTTCATTTCATAAGAAAAAATAATTTATTTTTTTTTCCAAAATTTTCCGACATAGAATGACAGTTTCAGAATGGGGCCTCCGACAGTCAAAGGGTTAAGGAAGTAAATTCGTTCAGTAATGGCACTTGAGCAGGCTTCTGGAATGAATTTTGTTCGTTAGGCGGGGGTCCACTGTATATTATCACGTATCTCTCTGCTATACCGAATATATATTTAGAACTCGGAGGAATTCCCAGTAATTTAAATTATTTATTGGGTCTATGAGGGCTGTAAATGATCCCTGTATTTTTTCCAGCTATGATATTCCTCCTGCCCTGAAAGGAACCATCATCACTGAACAATACTCTAAGTGAGAGAGCTTAAATGATTTGAAAAGCGTCATCATCGGCACTATTTCCCTTGTTTTGAAAGTTCTCATTATCTAACCCATCATTATTCTGAATTTCGTGATATTTGCCTTATTGTGCACTTTGAAAGAGAGGTTAGCTGACGTTACACCCATATCCTTCATTTGTTCCTCTCATTCTATTTGGTGATCCTTTTGCATTTTGTATACAGTGTTTCTCTTGAGTTCTTCATTCTTTCCATATCCAAGCAACGTTGAAAGTCATGTTATTCTCCACTACTCACTGGATGACTTTGTTTATATCTTCTAGGACGCATCAGTGTCTCCTACTAAGGTGATATTCATGCTTATTTTGGTATCATCTGCAAATGATGATACGAAGCCTTAGCGGGTGTTTTTATTTATGACCATATGATAAGAAACAGTAAAAGTGCCAGGACGGTGCCTTGGTGTACTGATCTGTTTCACTTTGCTAATGCTGATTTTGCTCTGTTTACTACAACTACAGTGGAACCCTGGTTTACGTACTGCTCCAAACTCGAACAATTATGTAAGTGTATTTTTGGGGGTCTAAAAGGACTAATCTAATTTACATTATTCCTTATGGGAACAAATTCATTTGGTAACGGCACTTGAACAGCATTCTGGAACAAATTAATTACGTAAACCAGGGGTCCACTGTATTTGTATTCTGTTTGTTAAAGCAATTGAAAAGCTATTTGCATACTTTTCCCAGTATGCCTACTACCTTCAATTTATGTGCAATTACTACATGATCGCATTTGTCAAACGCCTTTGCAAAATCTGTGAATATGACATTTACATTTTGGTATCCTTCCAACTCCCAAACTCTTCAAATTGCATACAAAAGTTGCATACAATTCAAATAGTGTGAATCTGAATAATGAGACCACTTCACGGGATTCATTATAGTATGCACTAATCGAAACCTAGCTGTGTACAGTGGACCCCCGAGTTTCGGCCATAATTCATTCCAGAATGCTGTTCAAGTGCCATTACCGAACGAATTTGTTCCCATAAGGAATAATGTAAAGTAGGTTAGTCTGTTTCAGACCCCCAAAAATACACTTACAAAAGCACCTACAATATTACACTTACATAATTGTTCGAGTTTTGAGGTGGTCGAAACTCGGGGGTCCACTGTATATGTATTTTACACAGACCTTGTATGCATCTGTGTTCAGCATTTCCAAGCACTGGTGAGGGTCTAGTGTTTGTGATTGTTTCCCAGGTTAAGTCTCATAGTTAAAAAATCATGGAATGGCTTGAATCCATGGTAGGCAAGTCATAAAAACTCACTAGCCAGTATGCTAGCCTCCCTATGGTGCATAGAATTGCACCCAGCTAGATGATCTTATTAGAGCCAGCTGGCCCAGTGGTTACTACACTGGCCAGTGAGTTAACACATTGGCCCATTCCCTGATTTATTTGCAATTGTGTTATCATGATTTCAGTAGGCACATCTGATAATTCTTTATTTTGTCCCAGTCAATTCTCTGAGTGTTGCAGTTAAATATACAAATTATTACTTCTCACATGCTATATTTGGAGCTTTCCTCGCCTGAACTTACATATACTCTTGTGTATCTCTATGATGTGATCAGAGTAGAGTGCAGTGGACCCTCAGTTTTCGTGCAGCTCCCAACTCGAACAATTATGTAAGTGTATTTTTGTAAGTGCTTTTGTAAGTGTATTTTTGGGTGTCTGAAACGACTAATCTTATTTGCATTCGTCCTTATGGGAACAAATTCGTTCGGTAACAGCACTCGAACAAGATTCTGGAAAGAATTATCGACGAAAGCCGAGGTACCACTGTATGTATATTATTATACATAGTACTTCATGAATGGAAGATTAAGTCTTGCCATACATCTTGGCGACCTCAGCATATGAATTATTTTTCTGGTTGTATTAAGTGGAGAATTATCACTTTTTCACTGACGGGTAGCACTTCACAGCTTCTCTTAGGCTTCGAAGAACTGTCACCATCATTGCTGTTGTGCTTTGTGGTCATTATTGACCCTTTGACTGTTTCGGTCGTATATATATGTCTTACGAGCCACTGTTTCGGAAGTATCAATAAGCCTAAATTCTAGCGGCTTCAAATCAAACGGGAGAAAGCTGGTAGGCCCACATATGAGAGAATGGGTCTGTGTGGTCAGTGTGCGCAGTATAAAAAAAATCCTGCAGAAAGCAGTACATAATGAGAGAAAAAAACTCCGACCATTTTTTTGGATTAAAACGCCGACTTTGAGGTGTATTTTCGTATAGTATTTATGGTTGTATTCTCTTTTTCATGGTCTCATTTGATAGAATGGACAACATACTACAGAAATATAGATGATTTTGATTAGTTTTATGAAGAAAACGACCTTGAAATTGAGCTCAAATGTTCAAGAGTAAACAAATCACGCCATGCGTCCAATACACATCAATTGGTGAGTCTAATATTCTTTCACAAGTGCACTGATATTATTTATACCACTTTTACAATAATGCAATAGTCTGCATAACAGTAAATCTTCTATTTTTTATGTGAATAAAAAATCAAAATAGAAAGCAAAAGTAATATAAGAGGGGCCTAAAGACGTGACTAATGAACAGATAACATCTTATTTTAGTGCCAGGAATGTCTGCATTGTTTATTTTGGACCCTATTTTGAAATTGACAACTTTTTTATTTTGCATGAAATTGGCCAAATTGCCAATTTCTGATCACTTTATTGGGTAGTTGAAATCGATAAATTGGTGGTTTCTTGTACTCAATCGATAGAACAAAGGGAGTTCTAAAGAAATATCTATGAGTTTTGTCAACTGGAACAATGGAATTTATCGAAAATAGGGCTCAAAGTCGGCGAAATTGCCGATGCGTATATATTGCTGAGATCACTAACTTCGCGAGAGCGTAATTCCATGAGTTTTCAATCAAATTTCAAACTTTTGGTGTCTTTACCATCGGGAAACGATTCTCTATCATTTCATAAGAAAAAAATAATTTATTTATTTTTTTTAAATCTTGCAACAACAGGAGAGCACTCAGGATTGAGGGTTGCGACAGTCAAAGGGTTAAACAAAATTAAGTTATTTTCAGGCCACGGTAAACCCTGGATAACTGAAACCAGGGAAACCGAATCCATAAATATAGGGGTTGTACCGTATCTTATATTTATGATTATGTAGTAGGTTGGTAGACAGCAACCACCCAGGGAGGTACTACCATCCTGCCAAGTGACTGTGAAACAGAAACCTGAAACTGTTTTACATGATGGTAGGATTGCTGGTGTTTTTTTTCTGTCTCATAAACACGCTGGATAACAGGTATATCTAGCTACTTCTACTTACACTTTAGGTCACACTACACAGGCATGAACATAAATATACAGTGGACCCCCGAGTTTCGTAAGGTTCTTATTTCGTAAAAATCGTGTTTTGTAAGCTTTTTTCGATTTCGAGAATCATAAACTGGCTCATGTTTCGTAACGTATTAGACCTGTCCGACTGCTCCGCGCCTGCGCAGGACGCAGCATGCCCGCCAGTGAAGCGTTGTTTACCATTGAGAGAACATTACCCAGAGCGCTCTTTCAAACATTCACAATACATTTGGTGTCTTTTTTGGTGGTTTAGTGACTGTCACTGTGAAATAAGTCACCATGGGTCCAAAGAAGCTTCCTAGTGGCACCCATGTGGTAGCATTCATGCAATGAGTGTAGCATTCATGCAGTGAGTGTAGCAGGCATGCAGGGAGTTTAGCAGGCATGCAGGGAGTGTAGCATTCATGCAGGGAGTTTAGCAGGCATGCAGGGAGTTTAGCAGGCATGCAGGGAGTGTAGCATTGATGCAGGGAGTTTAGCATTGATGCAGGGAGTTAAGCATTCATGCAGGGAGTTTAGCATTCATGCAGGGAGTTTAGCAGGCATGCAGGGAATTTAGCAGGCATGCAGGGAGTGTAGCATTCATGCAGGGAGTTTAGCAGGCATGCAGGGAGTTTAGCAGGCATGCAAGGAGTTTAGCAGGCATGCAGGGAGTGTAGCATTGATGCAGGGAGTTTAGCATTCATGCAGGGAGTTTAGCAGGCATGCAGGGAGTGTAGCATTCATGCAGGGAGTTTAGAGGCATGCAGGAGTGTAGCATTCATGCAGGAGTTTAGCAGGCATGCAGGGAGTGTAGCATTCATGCAGGGAGTGTAGCATTCATGCAGGGAGTGTAGCAGGCATGCATGGAGTGTAGCAGGCATGCAGGGAGTGTAGCAGGCATGCAGGAGTGGGGATTCCCTTTGTAGAGGCTGAAGAATTCCTCCCCCAACAAGTGTTTAATTGTGATGAAACAGGCCTGTTTTGGAAGAAAATGCCCAAGAGGACCTTCATTACTCATTACTCTATCTTCCAGATGCCTGCAACTCTTCAATAAAGGTAAGTAAATGTATATATATATATATATATTATTTTTAATTATTTTGTATGTGAATATTTTTTTGTCGAACGGATTAATTGTATTTACATTATTTCTTATGGGAAATAAGGGTTCGAATTTCGTAAACTTCGTGTTAAGTAATAGCTTCTGGAACGGATTAATTACAATACTCGGAGGTCCACTGTATATATATATATATATACATACACACATCTAGATATTTCTTCTTTTTCTTAATAGCTCTTGTTCTTTTTATTTTCTATTGTCCATGGGGAAGTGGAAAAGAATCTTTCCTCTGTAAGCCATGCATGTCATATGAGGCAACTGAAATGCCGGGAGCAATGGGCTAGTAACCCCTTCTCTTGTACACATTTACTAAAAAAGAGAAGAAAAACTTGATAAAACTGGGATGTTTGAATGTGCGTGGATGTAGTGCGGATGATAAGAATGAGATGATTGCTGATGTTATGAATGAAAAGAAGTTGGATGTCCTGGCCCTAAGTGAAACAAAGCTGAAGGGGGTAGGCGAGTTTCAGTGGGGAGAAATAAATGGGATTAAGTCAGGAGTATCTGAGAGAGTTAGAGCTAAGGAAGGGGTAGCAATAATGTTGAAGGATCAGTTATGGAAGGAGAAGAGGGAATATAAATGTGTAAATTCAAGGATTATGTGGATTAAAATAAGGGTCGGATGCGAAAAGTGGGTCATAATAAGTGTGTATGCACCTGAAGAAGAGAGGAGTTTAGAGGAGAGAGAGAGAGATTTTGGGAGATGTTAAGTGAATGTATAGGAACTTTTGAACCAAGTGAGAGAGTAATTGTGGTAGGAAACCTAAATGCTAAAGTAGGAGAAACATGTAGAGAGGGTGTGGTAAGAAAGTTTGGGGTGCCAGGTGTAAATGATAATGGGAGCCCTTTGATTGAACTTTGTATAGAAAGGGGTTTAGTTATAGGTAATACATATTTTAAGAAAAAGAGGATAAATAAGTATACAAGATATGATGTAGGGCATAATGACAGTAGTTTGTTGGACTACATATTGGTAGATAAAAGACTGTTGAGTAGACTTCAGGATGTACATGTTTATAGAGGGGCCACAGATGTATATCAGATCACTTTTTAGTTAAAGGTAGATGGGATACAAGGAAAATAGAAGCAGTAAGTAAGAGAGAGGTGAAGGTTTATAAACTAAAAGAGGAGGCAGTTAGGGTAAGATATAAACAACTATTGGAGGATAGATGGGCTAGTAAGTGTGTAGGCAATGGGGTCAAAGATGTATGGAGTACATTTAAAAATGTAGTGTTAGAGTGTTCAGCAGAAGTTTGTGGTTACAGGAAAGTGGGTGCAGGAGGGAAGAAGAGCGATTGGTGGAATGATGATGTAAAGAGAGTAGTAAGGGAGAAAAAGTTAGCATATGAGAGGTTTTTACAAAATAGAAGTGATGCAAGGAGGGAAGAGTATATGGAGAGAAAAAGAGAGGTTAAGAGAGTGGTGAAGCAATGTAAAAAGAGAGCAAATGAGAGAGTGGGTGACATGTTATCAACAAATTTTGTTGAAAATAAGAAAAAGTTTTGGAGTGAGATTAATAAGTTGAGGAAGCCTAGGGAACAAATGGATTTGACAGTTAAAAATAGGAGAGGAGAGTTATTAAATGGAGAGTTAGAGGTATCGGGAAGATGGAGGGAATATTTTGAGAAGTTGTTAAATGTTGATGAAGACAGGGAAGCTGTGATTTCGTGTATAGGGCAAGGAGGAATAACATCTTGTAGGAGTGTGGAAGAGCCAGTTGTGAGTGTGGGGGAAGTTCGTGAGGCAGTGGGAAAAATGAAAAGGGGGTAAGGCAGCTGGGATTGATGGGATAAAGATAGAAATGTTAAAAGCAGGTGGGGATATAGTTTTGAAGTGGTTGGTGCTATTATTTAATAAATGTATGGAAGAGGGTAAGGCATTGGAGGACGACCAAAACACAGATGTGATTTACACAGATTTTGCAAAGGCGTTTGACAAATGCGATCATGGAGTGATAGCGCACAAAATGAGGGCCATAGGCATTACGGGGAAGGTAGGCAGATGGATTTTTGAGTTCCTAACACAAAGAACACAAAACGTAGTAGTGAACAGGGCAAGATCCAGCATCAGCGAGGTCAAAAGCTCAGTGCCCCAAGGCACTGTCCTGGCACCTCTGCTGTTTCTCATCCTCATAGCAGACATAGATAAAAACACCCAGCACACTTTGTATCATCATTTGCAGATGACACTAAAATAAGCATGAAAGTCACTACGGTAGAGGACACTGAAAAATTACAGGAGGACATAAGCAGGGTCTTCCAATGGGCAGTGGAGAACAACATGACGTTCAATGGTGATAAGTTTCAGCTGCTTAGGTATGGAAAAATGAAGAACTCAAAAGGAACACTATATACAAAACGCAAGAGGGTCACCACATAGAACGAAAGGAACACGTAAAGGACTTGGGAATAATTATGTCTGCTGATCTGTCGTTTAAAGACCATAACAAGACAAAGATCACAACAGCCAGGAAGATGACGGGGTGGGTATTGAGAACTTTCAAAACAAGGGAAATAATGCCGATGGTGACACTATTCAAATCGCTAGTGCTCCCTCACTTAGAATACTGCTCAGTGCTGACGGCCCCGTTTAGGGCAGGAGAAATAGCAGAGCTGGAACAAATCCAGAGATCGTTTACGGCTCACATTGAGCCATTGAAACATCTAAATTATTGGGAACGCCTTCAAGTCTTGAACATGTACTCATTGGAGCGGAGGAGAGAGAGATACATGATAATATATACATGGAAAGTACTTGAGGGCCTGGTCCCAAATGTGCACACTGCCATAACAACATACTGGAGTGAGAATATGGGAGAAAGTGTAAAATAAACCCAGTGAGGAGCAGGGTGCGGTGGGGACAATACGGAGCACTGTATTAACATCCGGGGTCCCAGACTATTCAACATCTTACCAGAAGATATCCGAAACACGGCTGGAACCAGTGTAGAAGCCTTCAAGAGGAAACTGGACAAATTCTTCACCAGGTGCCAGATCAACCAGGCTGTGATGGATATGTGGGGCAGCAGGCCTAGCAGCAACAGCCTGGTGACCAGGCAGCACCAGACGAGCCTGGCCCATGGCCGGGCTCAGAGTAGATACTCGAACTCTTCAAAGGTATATCAAAGGTATACCTAGGGATTGGCAGAGAGCGTGTATTGTTCCTTTGTATAAAGGCAAAGGGAACAAAAGAGAGTGCAAAAATTTTAGGGGAATAAGTCTGTTGAGTGTACCTAGTAAAGTGTATGGTAGAGTTATTATTGAAAGAATTAAGAGTAAGACAGAGAGCAGGATAGCAGATGAACAAGGGGGTTTTAAGAAAGGTAGGGGGTGTGTAGACCAAGTGTTTACAGTGAAACATATAGGTGAACAGTATTTGGATAAGGGTAAAGAGGTTTTTGTGGCATTTATGGATTTGGAAAAGGCGTATGATAGGGTGGATAGGGGGGCAATGTGGCAGATGTTGCAGGTGTATGGAATAGGAGGTAGGTTACTGAAAGCAGTGAAGAGTTTTTATGAGGATAGTGAGGCTCAGTGTGTAGGAGGGAGGGGGACTATTTCCCAGTAAAAGTGGGCCTTAGACAAGGATGTGTGATGTCACCATGGTTGTTCAATATATTTATAGATGGGGTTGTAAGAGAAGTGAATGCGAAGGTCTTGGCAAGAGGTGTGGGGTTAAAAGATAAAGAATCAAATACAAAGTGGGAGTTGTCACAGTTGCTTTTTGCTGATGACACTGTGCTTTTGGGAGATTCTGAAGAGAAGTTGCAGAGGTTGGTGGATGAATTTGGGAGGGTGTGTAAAAGAAGAAAATTGAAAGTGAATATAGGAAAGAGTAAGGTGATGAGGATAACAAAAAGATTAGGTAACGAAAGATTGGATATCAGATTGGAAGGAGAGAGTATAGAGGAGATGAATATATTCATATATTTGGGAGTGAACATGTCAGCAGATAGGTCTATGAAGGATGATGTGAATCATAGAATTGATGAGGGAAAAAGGGTGAGTGGAGCACTTCGGAGTCTGTGGAGACAAAGAACTTTGTCCATGGAAGTAAAGAGGGGAATGTATGAGAGTATAGTTATACCAACACTCTTATATGGGTGTGAAGCATGTGTGATGAATGTTGCAATGAGGAGAAGGCTGGAGGCAGTGGAGATGTCATGTCTGAGGTCAATGTGTGGTGTGAATATAATGCAGAGAATTCGGAGTTTGGAAATTAGGAGGAGGTGCGGGATTACCAAAACTATTATCCAGAGAGCTCAGGAGGGGTTGTTGAGGTGGTTCGGACATGTAGAGAGAATGGAAGAAGACAGAATGACTTCGAGAGTGTATAAATCTGTAGTGGAGGGAAGGTGGGGTAGGGGTCAGCCTAGGAAAGGTTGGAGGGAGGGGGTAAAGGAGGTTTTGTGTGCGAGGGGCTTGGACTTCCAGCAAGCATGTGTGAGCGTATTTGATAGGAGTGATTGGAGACAAATGGTTTTTAATACTTGACGTGCTGTTGGAGTGTGAGCAAAGTAACATTTATGAAGGGATTCAGGAAAACCGGCAGGCCGGACTTGAGTCCTGGAGATGGGGAGTACAGTGTCTGCACTCTGAAGGAGGGGTGTTAATGTTGCAGTTTTATAACTGTAGTGTAAAGCACCCCTCTGGCAAGACAGTGATGGAGTGAATGATGATGAAAGTTTTTCTTTTTCGGGCCACCCTACCTTGGTGGGAATCGGCCGATGTGTTAATAATAATAAAAAAATAATTCTCCGTTTAGTTCAACGTTGTTCATGAAGATCAAATCCAGTGTTTTTTACTTGTAGTTGCTTCTCTAATCAGCTGCTTCAATGTAAGTTTCTCACAAAGTGCCATTAACTCTCTGACATGCATCTGTTGACCTAGTGAGCTTACACCAACTATTTTTAGTAAAATGCTGTGATTTCAAAATATTCCTTTTCAAATCTGGGAGAGTGAAATCTAAATAAGGGATAATATTTGGTGTAGGATTTTCAAGATTTCGAAGGCATTTATTTATTTTCCTTATCTAGTTAGTCCTAGAGGTGGAAAGTACAGTGCCTGCACTTTCTAGGAGGGATGTGGATATATGCCGTTTTGAATTGTAGTATCGGAGCCCATCTTTTAACCCTTTCAGGGTCCAAGGGGGGTCTCCAAAACTCGTTCTCGGGGTCTAAGAATTTAAAAAAAAAAAAAAATCTTAAGAAATGATAGAGAATCTTTTTCCGATCATAACGCCACAAAAATTATGAAATTTGATCGAAAACTAACGGAATTATGCTTTCGCGAAGTTATCGGTATGGATAACATTTACGCATCAGCGATTTCGCCCACTTTGAGCCCTATTTTCGGCCAATTCCAATGTTTCAGTCTACTAAAATTATAATTATTTCGCTAGAACTCCATTTCTTCTATCGATTAAGTACAAGAAACCGCCTATTTTCAAATTACAACTACCCAAAATAGTGGTCAGAAAATGGCAATTTGGCCAATTTCACACAAATTTCAAACGATGCCAATTTCAAAATAGGATCCAGAATAAACAAGGCAGACATTCCTGGCACTAAAATAACATCTTCTCTGTTCATTAGTCACGTTTCCAGGCCCCTCTTACATTACTTTTGCTTATCATTTTGAATTTTTATTCTCACAAAAAAATAGAAGATTTACTGTTATGTATACAACTGCATCATTGTAAAAATGGTATAAACAATATCAGAGCACTTGTGCATGAATGTTAGACTTGCCAGTTGATGTGTATTGGACGCATGGTGTGATTTGTTTACTCTTGAACATCGTCAAAAATCAAACATTTTCGCTACTTTGAACTCAATTTCAAGGTACTTGTTTTTGTCAAACTAATCAAAATCATCTCTATTTCTGTAATATATCTTCCATTCTATCAAATGAGACCAAGAAAACGAGAATACATCAATAAATACCATACAAAAATAGACTGCAAAGTCGCTGTTTTAAACCAAAAATACGGTCAGTTTTTTTCCCTCATTATGCACTGTGTGGTGCAGAATTTTTTTTATACTGTGTACACTGACCGCACAGACCCATTCTATCACATCTAGGCCTAACAGCCTGTTTCTGCTTGATTTGAGGGCGCTAGAATTTAGGCGTACTAGTACGTCAATAACCCCAGGGCGTAAGCCGTTCTAGTACGTCAATAACCCTGAAAGGGTTAAGAGTGATGGAGTGAGTGATGGTGAAAGTTTTTTTTTTGGGGGGGTTACTCTTCATCAGTGGAAGATGGACAGTGAGTTGAAAAAAAAAAGATTTATACTGAGGGTGGTTTATATACAGTGGACCCTTGGTTTTCGAACAGCTCCCAACTCGAACAATAATGTAAGTGTATTTTTGTAAGTGCTTTTGTAAGTGTATTTTTGGGGGTCTGAAACGACTAATCTAATTTACAATCGTCCTTATGGGAACAAATTCGTTTGGTAACGGCACTCGAACAGCCTTCTGGAAAGAATTATCGACGAAAACGGAGGGTCCACTGTACAAGGAAAATCAGTTGATTATTATTCTTCTCCACTTTAATGTCCAGTATTTTTTACTGTGTCATTTGGGTTATTGAAGCAAGGGTTATTGAAGCAAGGACCTTGGGTAGTTTCAAATTTAGGTTGGATAAATTCATGAGTGAGAGGGGTTGGATTTGAGTGGGACTCGCACATGAGTAAATAGAATTATCAAAGCTTATTTCTTGGGTAGCATTGAAAATTGGGTTGAGCAAATATTCTGTTAGTGGGATGGATTGTGAAGGACCTGCCTAGTATGGGCCAACAGGCCTGCTGCAGTGTTCCTCCTTTCTTATGTTCTCTTAAAAAATTATATGCCAAAAAATGTGTCTTTCACATAGGGTTTTACTCCTCTCTGTGATCTGTTTAATCCAGGGAATGGGTGGAGTTTGAACCCATGATAAGTGAGTCCTAAAACTCACAGGGCATGGGTTCAAACCCACCCATTCCTGGTTTTGTTTACAATTGTGCTATGATACTTTCGTGAGTCATGACCTATTCACCTGTTCACGTGGTAATTTCTCATCCATATCTCCCCATCCAAAACATCACCTGTTTGTTTTCTAATGCGTTTACCTCTGCGAGGAGTCCCTTGATATACAGTGGACCCTCCGTTTTCGTTGATAATTTTTTCTAGAAGGCTGTTAAAGTGCCGTTACCGAACGAATTTGTTCCCATAAGGACGAATGTAAATTAGATTAGTCCATTTCTGACCCCCAAAATATAGTGGACCCCCGGTTTACGTACTGCTCCAAACTCGAACAATTATGTACTAAGTGTATTTTTGAAAGTGCTTTTGTAAGTGTATTTTTGGGGGTCTAAAAGGACTAATCTAATTTACATTATTCCTTATGGAACAAATTTGTTTGGTAACAGCACTTGAACAGCATTCTGGAATGAATTAATTATGTAAACTGGGGTACCACTGTACACTTACAAAAGCACTTACAAAAATACACTTACATAATTGTTCAAGTTGGGAGCTGTACGAAAACCGAGGGTCCACTGTATACCTTTGATGCGCTCTCTGAGTTTTTGTACTCCTGAGTTTTTCTATTCATCTGGTGCTTGCCTGGTCAACCAGGCTGTTGATGCTGGTGGTCTGCTCACCCACATATTCATCACAGTCTGGCTGATATGTTGTGTGGTGCTGCCTGGTCTCTGCAGTAGACCCCCGGAGTTCGTATTGCTCCAAACTCGAACAATTATGTAAGTGTATTTTTGTAAGTGCTTTTGTAAGTGTATTTTTGGGGGTCTAAAAGGATTAATCTAATTTACATTATTCCTTATGGGAATAAATTTGTTCGGTAATGGCCCTTGAGCAGCATTCTGGAACGAATTAATGACGATCTCCGGGGGTCCACTGTACTGGTAATGTGGTTGTTGTACGTTTGGTCCCGGTGTTTGATGTATTAATGTGTTGTGTTGACACCTGCCCATGTATCCCTTGTTTTTCCTTATACCTCTTCATTGGCTTCTTGGGTATATCTCTTTCCCTAAATAATTATCGGCTATTTTTCAAATATCCTGGTATGTACCTTTACCTCTTCAAGAGTTTCACTACTCTCGGAGCCCGGCCATGGGCCAGGTTTGTCTAGTGCTTGCCTGGTCAACCAGACTGTTGCTGCTGGAGGCCCGTTGCCCCACATATCCACCAAAGCCTGTTTGATCTGGCACCTGGTGAAGATACATGTCCAGTTTCCTCTTGAAGGCTTCTACACTTGTTCCAGCAGTGTTTCTGATATCTTCTGGTAAGATGTTGAAAAGTCTGGAACCCCGGATGTTGATACAGTGTTCCCTTATTGTCCACACCACTCCCCTGCTCCTCACTGGGCTTATTTTACACTTCCTCCCATATATTTCACTCCAGTATGTTGTTATGGCAGGCCTTTGAGTACTTTCCAGGTATATATTATCATGTATCCCTTCCTTCAAAGTGCAGGAACTGTACTTCTTAACTCCAGGACTCAAGTCCGGCTAACTTGCAATTTCTAGTAATTTCTCTCCGAAAGATATTTTCATGTGTGTTCATTGTTATGATTTACTGTATGTGTTATATTCTGGCATTGTTTACTGGCATTCTCACAACTGCAAAAATACTTTTCATATTCAATACTGTTACATGTACTGGATAACACTTCCCTACATGACAAGAGGAAGCTGGGCAGATACCTAAAGTCAGTACCTGATCAGCCAGGCTGTGGTTCATACGTTGAACTATGTGCAGCCAACAGTAACAGCCTGGTTGATCAGGCCCTGATCTACCAGGGGGCCTGGTCACGGACCAAGCTGTGAGGGCATTGACCCCCAAAAACCCCTACAGGTATACCCTTACACTTTGTACTGATTTTAATCATGATTAATATTTTCTGGTTATTTATCCTTGTGTGTGAGGGGCTTGGACATCCAACAGGTGTTTGTGAGTGTATTAACCCTTTCGGGGTTTTGGTCGTACTAGTACTCCTAAATTCTAGCGCCCTCAAATCAAGCAGAAACAGGATGTTAGGCCTAGATGTCAGAGAATGGGTCTGTGCGGTCAGTGTGCGCAGTATAAAAAAAAATTCTTGCACCACACAGTGCATAACGAGGGAAAAAAAACTCTAAACCGTGTTTTTGGTTTAAAACAGCGACTTTGCAGTCTATTTTCGTATGGTATTTATGCTTGTATTCTCGTTATCTTAGTCTCATTTTATAGAATAGATGATATATTACAGAAATAGAGATAATTTTGACTGGTTTCACGAAGACAAGTACAGTGGTCCCTCGGTTTTCGCCGAAAATTCGTTCCAGAATGCTGCTCAAGTGCCATTACTGAACGAATTTACTTCCTTAAGAAATAATGTCACGTAGGTTAGTCTATTTCAGACCCCCAAAAATACACTTGCAACAGCACTTACGAAAATACACTTACATAAATGTTCGAGTTTGGAGATGCACGAAAACCGAGGGACCAATGTACCTTGAAACTGAGCGCAAATTAACGAAAATGTTCGATTTTGTCCGATGTTCAAGAGTAAACAAATCACACCATGCATCCAATACACATCAACTGGCGAGTCTAATATTCTTGCACAAGTGCGCTGATATTATTTATACCATTTTTACAATGATGCAGTTGTATACATAACAGTAAATCTTCTATTTTTTTTGTGAGAATAAAAATTCAAAATGGAAAGCAAAAGTAATGTAAGAGGGGATTGAAGATGACTAATGAACAGAGAAGATGTTATTTTAGTGCCAGGAATGTCTGCCTTGTTTATTCTGGACCCTATTTTGAAATTTGCATCGTTTGAAATTTGTGTGAAATTGGCCAAATTGCCATTTTCTGACCACTATTTTGGGTAGTTGAAATTGGTAAATAGGCGGTTTCTTGTACTCAATCGATAGAAGAAATGGAGTTCTAGCGAAATAATTATAATTTTAGTAGACTGAAACATTGGAATTTGCCGAAAATAGGGCTCAAAGTGGGCGAAATCGCCGATGCGTAAATGTCATCGATACCGCCAACTTCGCAAAAGCATAATTCCGTTAGTTCGATCAAATTTCATAATTTTTGTGGCGTTAAGATCGGAAAAAGATTCTCTATCATTTTATAAGAATTTTTTTTTTTAAATTCTTGGACCCTGAGAACGAGTTTCGGAGAGGGTCCTTTGACCCCCAAAGGGTTAAATATTAGTGAATGGAGGCAAATGGTTTTTATGACTTGATGTGCTGTTGGAATGTGAGCAAGCTAACATTTATTAAGGGATTCAGGGAAGCTGGTTAGGACTTGAGTCTTGGAGGTGGGAAGCAGTGCCTGCACTCTGAAGGATGAGTGAGGATGTTACAGTACTGGAGGTGGGAAGTACAGTACCTGCACTCTGAAGGATGAGTGAGGATGTTACAGTTCTGGAGGTGGGAAGCAGTGCCTGCACTCTGAAGGATGAGTGAGGATGTTACAGTACTGGATGTGGGAAGCACAGTGAATGCACTCTGAAGGATGAGTGAAGATGTCAGTCCTGGAGGTGGGAAGCAGTGCCTGCACTCTGACGGATGAGTGAGGATGTTACAGTACTGGAGGTGGGAAGCACAGTACCTGCACTCTGAAGGATGAGTGAGGATGTTACAGTTCTGGAGGTGGGAAGCACAGTACCTGCACTCTGAAGGATGAGTGAGGATGTTACAGTTCTGGAGGTGGGAAGTACAGTGCCTGCACTCTGAAGGATGAGTGAGGATGTTACAGTTCTGGAGGTGGGAAGTACAGTGCCTGCACTCTGAAGGATGAGTGAGGATGTTACAGTTCTGGAGGTGGGAAGTACAGTGCCTATACTCTGAAGGATGAGTGAGGATGTTACAGTTCTGGAGGTGGGAAGTACAGTGCCTGCACTCTGAAGGATGAGTGAGGATGTTACAGTTCTGGAGGTGGGAAGTACAGTGCCTGCACTCTGAAGGATGAGTGAGGATGTTACAGTTCTGGAGGTGGGAAGTACAGTGCCTGCACTCTGAAGGATGAGTGAGGATGTTACAGTACTGGAGGTGGGAAGTACAGTACCTGCACTCTGAAGGATGAGTGAGGATGTTATAGTACTGGAGGTGGGAAGCAGTGCCTGCACTCTGAAGGATGAGTGAGGATGTTACAGTTCTGGAGGTGGGAAGTACAGTGCCTACACTCTGAAGGATGAGTGAGGATGTTACAGTTCTGGAGGTGGGAAGTACAGTGCCTACACTCTGAAGGATGAGTGAGGATGTTACAGTTCTGGAGGTGGGAAGTACAGTGCCTGCACTCTGAAGGATGAGTGAGGATGTTACAGTACTGGAGGTGGGAAGCAGTGCCTGCACTCTGAAGGATGAGTGAAGATGTCAGTCCTGGAGGTGGGAAGCACAGTGCCTGCACTCTGAAGGATGAGTGAGGATGTTACAGTTCTGGAGGTGGGAAGTACAGTGCCTGCACTCTGAAGGATGAGTGAGGATGTTACAGTTCTGGAGGTGGGAAGTACAGTGCCTGCACTCTGAAGGATGAGTGAGGATGTTACAGTTCTGGAGGTGGGAAGTACAGTGCCTGCACTCTGAAGGATGAGTGAGGATGTTACAGTCCTGAAGGTGGGAAGCACCTACCCATAGACTCGAGGTCTATCGACTGCGCCACAGACTTGTTATCGTCGTCGACGGCTATCGCCTTCTGGAACAGCAGCATCTTCACCACTTTCTGGCACTCGCTGTACTTTATTTTGGCATCGCGGTCGTTGGGTCGAGTCTTTGTCACCTGTAATGTTTAGTCTAAGTTAGTGTTTGTATAGTGCACGTGTTGTATCTGCAATGAATCCTGGTATAATGAATCTTGGTATAATGGATTTCGATATGATGGACCTTGATATAATGAACCTCGATATAATGGACCTCAATATAATGAACTTATTAAATAACAAAAATTCACTGGTTAAATTGTTCTTTAAACTCCTTTATTTTCAATGTTTACTGTTACATAGGTGTAAACTATGTACACTACTACAAGTGTACATAAGCTATGTGTACACTATTACAACAGTGTACAATAACTGTACATAAACTGTGTGTACACTACTACAAGTGTACATAAGCTATGTGTACACTATTACAACAGTGTACAATAACTGTACATAAACTGTGTGTACACTACTACAAGTGTACATAAACTATGTGTACACTATTACAACAGTGTACAATAACTGTACATAAACTGTGTGTACACTACTACAAGTGTACATAAGCTATGTGTACACTATTACAACAGTGTACAATAACTGTACATAAACTGTGTGTACACTACTACAACAAGTGTACACCAGAGCACATTAGTGCTTCTATGATATTTTTAACATTCTTCTAATTTAACCCTTTGACTTTCGGTCGTATATATACGTCTTACGAGCCACTGTTTCGGACGTATCAATAAGCCTAAATTCTAGCGGCTTGAAATCAAACGGGAGAAAGCTGGTAGGCCCACATATGAGAGAATGGGTCTGTGTGGTCAGTGTGCGCAGTATAAAAAAAAATCCGACCATTTTTTTGGATTAAAACGCCGACTTTGAGGTGTATTTTCGTATAGTATTTATGGTTGTATTCTCTTTTTTATGGTCTCATTTGATAGAATGGACAACATACTACAGAAATATAGATGATTTTGATTAGTTTTGTGATGAAAACGACCTTGAAATTGAGCTCAAAAGAGGAGAAATGTTCGATTTTTGCAAATGTTCAAGAGTAAACAAATCACGCCACGCGTTCAATACACATCAATTGGTGAGTCTAATATTCTTTCACAAGTGCATTGATATTATTTATACCATTTTTACAATAATGCAATAGTCTGCATAACGGTAAATCTTCTATTTTTTATGTGAATAAAAAATCAAAATAGAAAGCAAAAGTAATATAAGAGGGGCCTAAAGACATGACTAATGAACAAATAACATCTTATTTTAGTGCCAGGAATGTCTGCATTGTTTATTCTGGACCCTATTTTGAAATTGACAACTTTTTTATTTTGCATGAAATTGGCCAAATTGCCAATTTCTGATCACTTTATTGGGTAGTTGAAATCGATAAATTGGTGGTTTCTTGTACTCAATCGATAGAACAAATGGAGTTCTAAAGAAATATCTATGAGTTTGGTCAACTGGAACAATGGAATTTACCGAAAATAGGGCTCAAAGTCGGCGAAATTGCCGATGCGTATATATTGCTGAGATCACTAACTTCGCGAGAGCGTAATTCCGTGAGTTTTCAATCAAATTTCAAACTTTTGGTGTCTTTACCATCGGGAAACGATTCCTATCATTTCATAAGAAAAACTAATTTATTTTTATTTTTTAAAGTTTGCGACAACAGGAGAGCACTCAGGATTGAGGGTTGCAACAGTCAAAGGGTTAACAAAATTGGACAAACCTCTCCCTAATAGTTTGTTATAACCAGAACTTACTGTAACACAGTTACAGTAAGTTCTGGTTAAAATGGTAGTTACGTTCCTGAAAACGACAAAGTTGTGTAAATTGCAATAAGAAACATGGGTGAATAAAAAGTTACATTCCTGAGACCCCCATAAATGCCAAAACAAAATCTGTTCTTGAAATTCTACAAAAATAATGTAATTGTCGTTAGGTCGAGATAATTAAAATACACGTAGCTTAAAAAGTACATTAAGTCCTTGACTTACTGACACATTGAGAATCTTCTGCATTGTGTATATCATATCATTATTGTGTATAATATACTTATTATATTTTTTTATTAACACATCAGCCGTCTCAAACCAAGGCAGGGTGGCCCAAAAAAGAAAGACTTTCATCATCATTCACTCCATCACTATCTTGTCAGAGGTGCGCTTACACAACAGCTATAAAACTGCAACATTAACACCCCTCCTTCAGAGTGCCGGCACTGTACTTCCCATCTCCAGAACTCGAGTTCGGCCTGCCAGTTTCCCTGAATCCCTTCATGTTACCTTGCTCACACTCCAACAACACGTCAAGTCCTAAAAACCATTCGCTCCTGTCTAACATGCTCACACATGCTTGCTGGAAGCCCAAGCCCCTCGCACACAAAACCTCCTTTACCCCCCTCCCTCCAACCTTTCCTAGGCCAACCTCTACCCCGCTTCCCCCCACTACAGATTTATACACTCTCGAAGTCATTCTATTTTGTTCCATTCTCTCTACATGTCCGAACCACCTCAACAACCCCTCCTCAGCCCTCTGCATAATAGTTTTGGTAATCCCGCACCCCCTCCTAATTATTGTATCATTATTTGAAATAATACAGAAGGTCCCAATGTGTTTGTAAGACTTCCGTATTATGAATACAGCCTCTCCTCACTTAACGGCGGAGTTCCGTTCCTAAGACCACATTGTTAAATGAATTTGTTGCTAAGTGAGGAGCATACAATAATGGTAGTGGGTTTATGTCAACCATCTTTGATACTGTTTTAATGTTACCTTTGCACCATTTATAACATTTCTGGTATACGTATTTTTAAATGTTTATACAGTAGTGTACTGTATATTGAAATAAACAGAATAGAGGAAATCAGCTCTAATATACATTATTTAGGTATGCATACTGGTCAGAGAGCCCGTTTTAAGTCCGAGGCGTTGGTAAACGAGTATGTCGCTAAGTGAGGAGAGGCTGTATTATACACAATTCAGGTCCCCAATGTGTACGTAAGTTAAAGACTTACTGTATTTATTTTTTATCTTAAATTTTGGTTGCTGGTGAATGTTGTTGATCTTGGAGAGGGATTAATAAGTTTATTTAGGTATACATAAGTACAATTATCATACAAGGTAACATATATTAATGCATCCACCAATAACAATACTGCAACTGGTTGGGAATCAAGCCCCCAATATTTTAGCATACCACTCAGGAAGATGCCAAAATTCCAAGGATTAAAGGTGAAAGGGTTAAAAAATATCTAAAGATGGTTGACACAAACCCACTACCATTATAGTATGGTCCTCGCTTAATGACAAGTTCGTTTACCGACCTACTCTTAGGAACGGAACCCTTACCTTTGATGTACCTTTGAAGAGTTTCAAGAGTTTCAGTACTCTCGGAGCCCGGCGTTAAGTGAGGATAGACTGTATCTTGTCTCTCCCAGTGTGTAAAAACAAATGCCAACACAATGCAACATTCACTACACTGGATTAAGTTAACAGGAAATGCTGAGGCATGTTGGTGCTTTTCTTTTTATTTAACAATAGTTTATAACATGTAAATCACACATTGTAACCTTCTGCAAAGAAATAAAAATTTGGATTTATACAGTGGTACCCCGAGTTTTGGCCATAATTCGTTCCAGAAGGCTGTTCGAGTGCCGTTACTGAATGAATTTGTTCCCATAAGGAATAATGTAAATTAGATTAGTCCGTTTCAGACCCCCAAAAATACACTTACAAAAGCACTTACAATAATACATTTACATAATTGTTCGAGTTGGGAGCTGTACAAAACTCGGAGTACCACTGTACTTGTATTGACTGCACTAGGGTCATTAAGACTGCATGTAACCTTCTCACCACAAGTCAAGAACACTTTTATCTTACCTAAAACAGGGATTAAGGTTAACTCTCAGTATACATACACCAAGAGAAATACAGCTCTCAGTGTACGTATCATGTGTGATCAAGGCTTCATCACTCCTTCCAATGAATAACCTACATAGACCCCAATGGAAATAAGTTACTTCGTATTTTTTTGGGTATCGTGGTGTGTAATTTACACACTTTACTATGTAATAAGTTCACAATAAACAGGTGATATCACAATATGCAAAATAACCACAGTGAAAAAACAGTGAGATTCCCAGCAATTTCATGATTTCTCGCATTATGAAGGAATAATGTGAGAAACCACAAAATCACTTTCAATTTCACTACTTTTTTCAAACTGTGATTATTTTGCATACATTATTATGTATGATAATTGTACTTATGTGTACCTGTACCTAAATAAACCTATAAATTAATGAAATACAGTGGTGCCCGGAGTTTCGGCCATAATTCGTTCCAGAAGGCAGTTCGAGTGTCGTTACTGAACAAATTTGTTCCCATAAGGAATAATTTAAATCAGATTAGTCCGTTTCAGACCCCCAAAAATACACTTACAAAAGCACTTACATAATTGTTCGAGTTGGGAGCTGTACGAAACTCGGGGTACCACGGTACAAGTTCAAAAATTATTATTACTGTAGCTACAATTAGTGAAGGAAGGTAACTACACGCACTCTGAAGGAGGGGTGGACATACATTGCAGTTTTTAGAATGTGGTATTGGCACAGTTCTGGCAAGACAGCAATGAAGTGAGTGATGATGGAAGTGTTTCTTCTTTTTCAGATCACCTTGCCTCGGTGGGAAACGGCCAATGTGTTAAAAAAAGGGGGAGGGGGGGGGGAAACTACAGACCCTGGCATTCCAAGGCACAGACAAAAAACTTACCGTTTCATAGTCCTTTAATGCTAGTTTAAATTTCCCTAGAGACATATAGGCTGAGGCTCTTCTGTAGTAACCCTTAACATAACTCTTGTCTAATTCCAAGGCCTTGGACGCATCTTGAAGAGCATAGCCGAAACATTCCGTCCGCAGATAGGCAAAACTTCGATTACCATAATATATGGCGACGGTGTCGTTTAATTCTATTGCAGAGGTGTATAGCTCAATGGCTTTGTCATACTGCTGTTCTGGAAAGAGGGAAAATAAAAATTATGTTAACACATGAAAAATATAAATATTTGGTACAAATACATGCACTTGTGGAACATATACATGCACTTGTGGAACAAATACATGCACTTGTGGAACAAATACATGCACTTGTGGAACATATACATGCACTTGTGGAACAAATACATGCACTTGTGGAACAAATACATGCACTTGTGGTACAAATACATGCACTTGTGGTACAAATACATGCACTTGTGGTACAAATACATGCACGTGTGGTACAAATACATGCACTTGTGGTACAAATACATGCACTT